>JAOQMM010000008.1:912351-931602 GCA_027563515.1 Erythroxylum platyclados | reverse complement strand
GGACTTATTAAGTCCTGGGCGGGACTCATGCTCGCCCATGAGTCCCGCCCGGGACTTATTAAGTCCTGGGCGGGACTTAGTGTATTATAATTAATAAGATGTTTCGCTTGGCTCATAATCTAAATAACTTTGCCAAATTTTTAAGTAGAAACGACGTCGTTTGTGGGCTGGGACAAGGATAGACAGAGGATTCTTAGACAGAAGATCTGACTCCATCGAATTAATATAGTATATGCTGTAGTTTTTTTGTTTGTAGCAATAGTCGTACTTGGTTTGTATCAATTCTGTAGGATTCTTTAAGCCTAAACTTCGTTTCTTTGCTCCTCTTTCTTGGATCTTTCTATGAAGTCTTTGCTATGGAATTGTTTTTGATCTAACAGTAACCAGCATCTCTAGCCTGACAGGTGTTGTAGAGAGTACAGTATAATGACAGAGGACTTGGAAGAAGGTAACCTCACCTTCGAAAGCAAGGCATTTCTCAGTTACGATGTGTTGTCTTCTTGGAGGTGTGGCACCTGTTTTTGTCATTAAATTAGAGAAACAGAGTGAGAATGCAATATGAGCAGGCCCCCTTTTTTAATCTTTTAATTCTTTCTTACAATAAGAGTGGGACACTTGTGATACGTATTTTATTGCAGAAGGACAATGTTTCTTGCAGCTTCCTACTCCATCTTCTAAGAATGGCAACATGTTAAAAGTGGAACGTACTTTGGTCATTAGATTTAGAGAAACGAGTGAGAATGTAGTTTGATCAAACCCAAACTTTTGATGTTTTAAATGCTTTTTATAACAAGAGTGATACGTTATGTGATGTGGATTCTACTGCAGAAACATTGTGCTTGTCACAGCTTACTCCACAGTTTTCTGAGTTCTGAGAATTGCAAACATGCTTAAAATGACACCTGCTTTGGTCACTAAATTTAGAGAAATATGTGAAAATGCAGTTTGAACAGTCCCAACTCTTAATCGTTAATTCCTTCTTACAATAAGAGTGAGATATTGTATGATGCGGATCTTTCTGCAGAAGTACAGTGTTTCCTATACTTCCTCTCCGTCTTCCAAGGATGGCAAACATGTTAAAAGTGGTACCTGCTTTAGTCACTAGATTTAGAGAAATGAGCAAGAATGCAGTTTGAACACGCCTCACTTTATGATCTTTTAATTTCCTTCTTACAATAAGGGTGAAATAATTTACAATGCGGATCCTACTGTAAAGGGATAGTATTTCTTGCAACTTCCTCCACCGTCCTGCTTTGGTCATTGGATTTAGATAAATGAGTGAAAATGCATTGACCTTTTGTAATAGGCCCCACTATATGATCTTTTAATTCCCGACATTATACGACGTGGATCCTACTGCAGAAGGATAGTGTTTCTTTCAGTTTGTTCCTTCATCTTCTGAGAATAGCAAACATGTTGAAAGTGACACCTGCTTTAGTCATTGGATTTACAGAAATGACTGATAATGCAGTTTGAACAGGTTCCACTTTCTGATCTTTTAATTCCTTCTTACAATAAGTGTGAGACACTGTATAATGTGGATCCTACTATACAAAAAGACAATGGTTCTTGCAACTTCCTCCTCCGCCCTTTTGAAAATGGCTAACTTGTAGAAAGTAGCACCTTCTTTGGTCACAGGATTTAGGGAAATGAGTGAGAATGTCGTTTTAATTCCTTCTTATAATAAGAGTAAAACATTGTATGATGTGGATCTAATCGAAGAAGGACATTGTTTCTTGCAACTTCCTCCTCCGTTTTCTGAGAATGACAAACATATTAAAAATTCCACCTGCTTTGATCATTGGATTCAGAGATATGAGTGTAATCTAGTTTGAACAAATTCAATTTCTAATCGTTTAGTTCCTTCTTACAATAAAAGTGAGACATTGCATGATGCGGATCTTGTACATAAACTTTTAGAGCATTTCCTAGTTTAGGAATAGACCGAAAGTTTAGTTATAGCAATTAGTTGTCAATGGACTTAAATTTAGATGTTTTCAATGGACTGATTTATAGGTTAAATCAGACTTAATTTGATCAAAAGCTCAATTTTTGTAAGTAAAATGAAATTATTTTGTTTAGAAGAATTAGACTTCGGGTAAACTTGGACTTAGACAATCCAGGGTCAAATTCAATTAAAAGAAGATATTTTATACTTTTAATTTTAAAAAATTATTAAACAAATTAGTGAGACTAGTCCATTGATCAGCTTATTGTCATCCCTAAGAAATTTCACTCCAAATAGAAGATCATTCTTCGATAAACACATCTAGAGAGTTCCTCAAATACCTACTAATCCTAATGTCAAGATGAAACTGACTAGGCTCGTCGATACCTATCTAGCAGAAGTGGCCAAGGATATGAACTTTCTTTGACAAAGTTTCAGGTACTTACAGGAAGTCATGCTTGAATCTGCAAGAACTTGTGACAATAGGCTATATCCGGCGGTTGATTTTTAAGGCAAGAATTTCCATGGCTCCTCTTTAAAGAAGGATGAATTGTAGAACTGGAACCTATAATATGATTTCAGAACATATAAACCTTTTGCTTTTTTATTTTTTTTAATACATTAATTTAGGAAATCTTTCTTTGAACCACTGTGTAATTCATTTATTATGTATTGCTTACCAATAACCTTCAACTAAACTCATAATAAGAGAAAGTGGATATTATCGAGTATAGACTCACCAAAAGTTCACTTCTTTACTTACGACATGACTTCCTTGGAATCCATAGTAAAGACGCACTCATTTTTCTTGTATTATTACTAATGAAAGGATAACACTGCATTCTAATATAGACTCTCCCGTACAAAGTTATTTTAGAGATTTTCAGTTTTTATTTCACGCTAGCTTGCACGATCTGATGCCTTACTAATAAGTTACACAACAGTAGGATGGCAACCGGACCCGAAATATTTATCTTAGCTTATACGATACAATTTCCACTTAATTTTCAGGAATTATGACTGCTGACAACATTATATTAGCCTAATGATTTCATAATACAGGAGAACCACCATTCCTTCGTAAATGATAACGCTTTTCCTTTTCTCGCGTGGTCATTAAGATTGAGTGTATCACTATTATCTAACCTGAACTATGCATTGAAGAGGCCCCAGCCTCCAAGCTTCATGTTCACTCTATGTCCTATAGCACTGACTTTTGACATAGCTTCATGTTTGGGATTATATAGTAACGTGATTTGGTTTGAAGGATCTATGACTTTGTTAGTTAGTAGTTATTAATGTTAAGAGCATCATTCCGGCAATTATAGTGCATTGCTTTGCTATATTGTGGCCTTAATGATGTGTACAAAATATTAAAATCCAACATTTGAGAAGAGTATAATGAACTTAGGAGGAGTCTGAATATATCCTAACCCCCTCTATTGTTTGATGGATGCAACATCAAAAAAGTTTACAAAATTTGAGAGTTTATCTTTATCATATTAGCTCAAATTTGTATTCACTTTTACTTTAGGAGAGAGTTTTTATTTTGTGAGTCTATACACAAAATTTACATCCTCATTGTATTTAAAGGATTTGATTTGTATTCTTCTCATTATAGTGAATATTTCGCTTATTATCAGCTATGGAAATAGTCAACTTTGATGAATCACGTAAATCGTTGTGTCTCATATTTACTACTATTCTTACCCTAATTTATTTTACTTCTCGCTTATCTTGATCTCAATTTTAAATCCGCTACCGACTTATATCACATCAGAAGCATTGCTTTTGCTCTTCATTTAGGTTAGTAAGCTTTCCCAAATGTTTCATTGACATGCGCCTTGAAATTTGATATGTTTGTACGTTTTTAATCAGCTTATTTAAATTCTTTTTGAATTTATTACTCCTAATTAAATATGTAATGCATCTTTTTATAAGTTAATTATATTAGTATTATTATCTTTTTTAAAAATGATACGAGATCTCTACTTACATTAAAAGAAGAAAAAAATTCTTTAATTATTTTTAAAATTTTTTAAAATAATTGGAGATGTAATCATTACTTTACAAAAAAAAACTTTTAGTTACTTTTAAAAAGTATTATAGAATAGTTATTTTTATATTAATCATTATCGAATTGACAATACAACTAAATTAATAAGCAAGATTTTAATTATTTATAAAATTTAAATAATCAAAAAGTTGTTTATTTTTGCTTAATTTATACATAATAAGAATGTGCACTTATTACTAATAGTTTTAATATAATAATTCGTTTGAATTTAATATTTTTACGTAAAAATCGAAGATTTAGTTTAAAAGAAAAATAAGAAAGTAAATAACTTTATTAAATTAAAGTATCAATTAAAAAGGAAAAATATACAATATATAAATAAAGCTAATAAAAGAAAATGTTTTATCTTTAATTTAAATGTTTGAGTTCGAAACGTACAAGTAATAAAATATGTTTATTGTGATAGATTCTTTAAATTTTATTTTTAAATGAATTCACGTCAATATTGTTAGATGTAATTGACTAGTTAGATTGTAATCGACTATTTTCATGCCCTATCCCATTGGCATTTGGCACTCCAAAAAATCATGAATTGACCGTATATACTGTCACAATCTGGTGTTTACCATTTTACCTCACCAAGACGGTGACTTGTGAACATGGTGGCTGTCTATGTTTATGTTTCCATCAGTCGATCAATTATAAAACAGTCAACGAGAAGACATACGTTACGTATCTATGAATTGAATTGCCACTTGATATATATGATAATTTAGACACAATAATGTCATTATCATCTTAGGACGTCGCTCCTCTCACCGTCTTTCATGACTAGTTTGACAAACGTTTTTGGAATGTTGCGTATAATCCCACATTTTTCAGTAATACCACTAATTAATTTAAGCACGAAAATCATTATTGGGTATTCCCAAAAAATAAAACAAAATCGGCTTACGTTTGTGCCAGCGACTTTGACTAATTAAACACCATTAGATTGCATGATACCTAAAAGGTTTAAATTTTATTCAACTTTTGAGGTAAAATTGAATTATCATGTGGGTCTGCATTTTAATGCGGTTATATCATATACCAACTTTATACAGAAAAATACACCGACTAAATTCCAAATATTGATTAATATATATGTAATTATGTTTGAAATATTTCAGACGATAAATAAATAACTTTGATACTTCGAATAATTCTCTTAAATGTCATTGTCGGAATTCTCGTGAGCCTCATTAATTTTGAATTTGATCAATTTCTGTGACCAACTAACAAAGCACATAAAATTTCAATTCTCATTTACTACTGGCGGCCACATTATCAACCATGCTCCCTCACTCTACTAGGTCGATATAAATATTCTCGAAATTACATATTTATCCTCATAGAAGTTGCTTGTCGAACCCAAATCCAGTTGTAGACGTCGGGTTTAGTATGGGCAGAACTGTCCCATTAAAAATTCTGCCTTGAACTCACAAGTAAACGAATTACTACTTCCTTGTCAAACTTGAGGCACACAAAACGGCGGCGTTGCAGCAACGCTTGCATGATCTCTACAACTCAGCACTTTAAGCAGACCACACGAGCTCTTGCCGGAATTTAGAGACTTACCGTGAGAGCCCGGAGGCGGTGGGAACATAACGAACGGATTCAGATTGAGCTGCCGGCTTTTAATGTCTCTGAGCTCCATCTCTGAGTGAGACCTCATGCTTCCAAACATGAACATATACCATCTAGGCTTCACCGTTCTTCTCCCAAGTGCATCGCTGGATCTTCCAACACTCTTCACCGATAAGTACCGTTCAAAGGGAGATGCCGATGAGTTACTGTTGCTGTAAAACCTGTCTAGTACGTGATAATTCAGCGACCGACTGGTTCTCATGAACCTTGGGTTGGTGGAGATACTATTTGAACGAGTTACACGAATCTGCAACCCTGATAAGGACTCAGATCGGCGACAACGAAAGTTCGTTTCTTTCTTATCATCTTCAGCGCGAGGTATGTTGGCATACCCTGGACGGGACTGTGCTTTGAAGGGCTTGAGCTTACCGCAGGAAATAATGTCTTCAGCTGGTGACATATGTGAACTGTGGTCCCCGAGAAAGTCGAAGAAGAAGTCATGTGGCTCTGACGATGATCCTCTAGGTGTTGTTGCAGTGTTTTTCGTGTCCTTGTTGTTGTCCAAAGCCAGGCTGGAAAAAGAAAGCGAGTCGAGAGAACCGTCGCTGTGATGATCACCATCACCGTCGATTTCTTCTATTTCCCCCTGTGGGTGGTCGTGGAGGAGATCGATATTAGACTGTTCTCCATCTTTCAACATTGACAAAATTATGGTGGCTAGAGAGAAAGGTCAATGAAATGAAATTTTGTGAGAGAGAGGAAAGGTTGAACTACACAATGTAAAATAATTCTAAGTTATATAGGAGTTAGGATTTGGACATGGCTTCTTCTATCTTTTTATTTTTGCCTCCACATTTTTTGTTAATTTCCTATTTCGGGACGATGCTTTCTAAGATGGTAGGAGGATATTTAGAAAACGATATTAAAAGTAATTAGGTAATAATGAAGCTGGCCTTTATGGGAGGTCTTAAATTATGTATATTCCTTTCTCAATTTTGCTTTTTTTTGTATTGCATTAATATATGAGACCATCCTACATCGAGACTGGCAAGTACAAATCCGTTCAGTGCTAAGGGAGGCTAACGTGTGTGCCAATTTTCTAACAAAGTATGTTCGATTTTCTTTATCTAGCATGCAGATTTTGAGTGAACCTTCTCTAGAATTAGGAGAAATCTTATTGTCTGAAAGCCTTTCTTTAATTCAGATGTATAGAAATTAGGCTTTTGAGCCTCTCTTTTTAAAAAATATATATATATGAGAAAATCTTTGTGACTGGCCAAAGAGTTAGTAACTAAATTTTAATTTAGAGTAATATCTCAGACATTTTGGAGATTTCAGAAAAACTTGAGGCTTTAATAAAAAAGATAAAAGTACTAAATGGTATGCCTTGTTGGTATGACTGAGACCATTGAAGAAAAGACCAGAGACAGCTACAAAAAGGAGCAAGTCATAGAAAAAGACCAAACCAAGAACGAGATCATGATATTTGGGTAAGCAAAAAGGTTGGAGAAGCTACGGTAGCTAGCAAGCATCAAATTGAATTTGTATTCCCTTTTGCTGCCACTTTATGCCAGAGTCGTATACTCATGGTGCTGGTTCTTTTACGGTAAAAACCTATCATCTTTTGTTAAGGCTTTGGTTGATAATAGACGGCTTTATTATTTATGAAAATGACTAGCAAGTGAAAATATGATAGAATAATCTCTTCAAGTAGATATATGACTGTGTAGAGTGCTACCCGTATCTTAACTTATACAATCATATAGATTAATTGTATAAGTCTCTATAAATAAATGAAATACATGATTATATGTAAAGACCATACAATTCTCTGTGATCGTATATGTTTGTGATTGAGATGATGTTAGAAATATACACAGTTACTTACACAACTATATAAGTGATCGTGTAAGTTATAAAAAAATTTATTTCAGGATATAAAAGAAAAAAAAGATGAAGTTTTTGTAAAGAGTACAACTATAATGTCTAAAAGTGAAGAAAAATAGAGAGAATGCAAAGAATATCAATTTTTATTTTCACGTTATTTTACTGTTATAACGTGAAGAGTTATTATTTTGTCGTTGATCTTTTAGAGAGTTGTATTGTCTCATAATATGAGTTTAATTCTTAAAACTTAATTGGATGTATTATAACATTTTTAAATTTAAACTTGATCTATAAGTTCACATCTTATAGTTATATAAAATATAATTATTACATAAGATGTATGAAATTGCACTAAGTTTGAATAATTTTTTTAATTATTTATCAAATAAAAATAGCTATAAATCTATTATAAATAAAATAAAATATTTAAAAATTTTATTAATATTAATTAATTTAATAAATTATGATAAATTTTAAATAATAAAATATTTATTTAAATCAAAAGATAATCAAATCCAGTACCAACTTGACCAAGTTTCATACCTTATCTTTTAAGCCGGAAGAAATTTTAGATCGGACTCAAGATTAAACACTAATTTTTGGACTCAGAACCTGGCCCTGTACATTGGCATCCCCACTCAGAAATCCCCCGGTTGAACTTTATATCGGTAATAATGATAAGCCTGTCGGTCTCACCGTGAACCCTAGCTCGTTCCCCCACAAAAAGTAAAAAATTTCCAAGGGAAGTTCACGGTATTGTCATGAATTGCTGCAAGTTGAGCTGCACCGCATTCGCCGTACAGACAGAGAAACATTCTTTTTAGTAAAATTCGATAATAAAGAAAGATTAGGTTCAGAAGCTTATCATCTGCAAAGTGAAGAAGAAAAAGACCTACTTCTCAAGAGCGAGGAGCGTGTGTCGTACATTTCCATTTCTTTTTTTCTTAATTATTTAACAATAAAGCAAAAAAATCTTTTCAAGATGAAACCAGAAACTCTTCTTCCCGCCAAAAAATGCACAACTGGTTGCCCAATCCTCGACCAGTGTCTTGCCGGAGGAATCCCCTGCAACTCCGTCACCGAAATCGTCGCAGAGAGTGGATCAGGCAAGACCCAATTCTGCCTCCAACTATCCCTCTGCGCCCAGCTCCCCACCTCTCTCGGTGGCTTATCCTCCTCTTGTTTGTACCTCCACACCGAGTTTCCTTTCCCTTTCCGCCGTCTCCGTCAGCTCTCCGTCTCCTTTCGCTCTCTTTACCGTCAAGTCTTCGCCGATTCTTCTGATCCCTGTGACAACGTATTTGTACATAGTCTTCCGTCTGTAGACGAACTGCTTGATATATTGCCCAAGTTGGAATCTTTTCTTGTCAAGTCAAAATCCCAATTGCCTGTTGGGTTGATTGTGATTGATTCGATCGCAGCGCTGTTTAGATCCGAGTTTGAGAACACGCCGAGTGATCTCAAGAAGCGGTCTTCCCTGTTCTTTAAGATATCTGGGATGTTGAAGATGTTAGCTAGGAAATTCAATTTGGCAGTGGCAGTGACTAATCAAGTCGTGGATTTTGTGGGGTCTGATAACGGAGTAAATGGGGTTAGAGTTGGGAATTTGCGGTGTTTGTATTCATCCGGGAGGAGGGTTTGTCCTGCGTTAGGATTGGCATGGGCGAATTGTGTGAATTCAAGGCTGTTCTTGTCGAGAGACGATAATGGTGTGATGGAAGGTGATGTGAGCGAAGGTGGCTTTGTTTGTAGAGAAACAAAGAGGCGTCTTCATGTTGTGTTTGCTACTCATTTGCCACCTTTTTCGTGTGAGTTTGTCATTAGAAGTGATGGGGTTTCTGGAGTTCATAGATAATGTTCTGTTTCAATTGGAGATCACTATTTTGGTTTAGTCTCCAGTTATTTATTTTTGAAGATCTCATTCTCAAATGAAAGATATTGTCTTACCATTTCATTTCTTTCTCATTGTTTTCTACGTTTAAGTTTTGCTTTCCATCGAATGATTTTTTTGATAGATCGTTCATAACCAGTGTTTTTACACGGTGATTGTACATGATTAGAACCGGCATTTACGTCTGTTCGTAGCAAAGATTGTGAAAATAGATTCATTCTAAAGTCCATTTCCATCGAAGAAAGCACACTATTCACATGCTTCACCGTCTTCACCTTGTATGTGGCAAAATCAATTGAGACTAATAATCACAGGAAGCTACTGGTAAGAGCAGCACAAAATGACTAGAAAGGAGAAACGAATGGTGTTACAATTTGCATGTCATTCATTTTTTAACTTTCTGGTTTGGCTAAGTGTGCTGATACTAATTGCCATAGCGAGTAGATGAATACATGTACATTTCTGTAGCTAAGTCTTGAAACTTATAACTCTTTATTGGTAGGCTAACCCTCCAAATTCCTTCTGTAATTCCTCTCTCAACCCTTTTACTGGAGATAGTTTAGCTTTGAAAATTTCAAACCGCACTGACAATCACTGACAATCACCGTCGTCTTTGCATATTTTCTCCATCTTTAGGATGAATACAGTAGGAAAGGCACTGCAAGAACAAGAATACGATTATATGATTTAGTGAATGGTGCAATACTTTTGGAACCTATTGATCATGAACTGACTATGTTCAAAAGGTAGGCCTTCTAACTGGTAGCAAGATTAACACAATATTACATTTCGAGTGCTGCGTGTGACGTGCAATCCAAATCACTAAATGTTCTCATCACCATATATCGTATAGAACATGCAACTACAACCTATGTCTTTCCAAAAATTCCATCACGATTCGGACACAACTCCACGATATTCTAATCATTTGTAAGTGCTAATTTGAGATGAGAAGCACATACATAGCAAGATTATATTTCGACAACTTACCTATTAAAAATATACTTATCAACAAAGCAAGAGCAAATTGGATGGAGCAACTGAGTCGCAGATGTGATGATCCTTGCCATCGCCTTTGAAGAACACCATCCTGCCCCCAAATATATTCCGAATATTAAAAAGAAACATCAGATTCGTAGGCATCTACCATTGCAGCCATCAAAAGATGACGGAACTTGAATAGCAGAAGAAAGACCATGCGGAGTACCCTGATCTTAGAAGTATACGTGTGAATCAATAAATGTATGTGTGTGTGTGTGTGCGTGCCCGCATGTGTTAAACCCAATAAACTATAATTCAAAAGCAATCATATCTAAAATGAGGTCAAACTGTTTGTGCATCAGAAGGAGAACTAATTAAGTCTCTGTACACAAAGTCGGGTAGATTAAAGGTTACAAATGTTAAACAAGTTATCCTCGCAAAGACGATTAATATTTATCATCTCTGAAAGCGCCCTCCTTTTCGTTCAAACTACAAACAACTTTTATAATGCATTCCTCAGAAAATTAATCTTACCTGGCTAAATGCAAATTTGCCCCCCTTTGTTTGAGGATGTTCTGCACATCTTTGCTTCCAGAATGGAGGCTTGGACCCTTTTTCTTTCGGTGTGGCCTCAGTTACAGGCAACAAATTGTTCTTCTGTTCATCTGCATCAGCAACTACAACCTTTAAAGCACCAAAGTTCTGTGAACTGCAAGCTCTCCTGGTGCCTATTGTCTTATCAGTATGACCGCTCGTATCATCTCTCATTGTTGGACTATCCTTCGGTTCGATATCAATAATAACTTCACCACTTCTATTACAACTGCTAAAATCAATTATGTCATCTTCAATAGAAGTATCTCTACTACATAAAGCACTATGAGTAAAGTCAATGTCTTTTCTCTTAAGAATGGTTTCTGGCAGAGAATGTTTCTTGGAGGATCTGTAAAGGGCGGAACTATCTGCAACAGACTCTGAAGTTTGGGAAGTGCCAGAGAGAAACATGGCTAAATCATCGCATTCCGCTTCATCAAGATTTACCCATCTAAGAGGTTGCTTTCCTTCCTCACTCAAAGTTTCCCTTAATGATGTTTCAACACACAATATTTGATTCTCAATGGCAGCAATAAATTGTTTATGCCTAGATGCTGTAATATCATCAGAACGATGTCCGTGACTCAACCTTATAGCCTTCTCGAACTCCTCCAACTGTTACATTATCCAAAGTTCAGTTATTATTAGTAAGTTGTATGGAAAACCTGAAATTTTTACCAATTTTTATTATGCTAGTAAAATAAGCATGAAAGGAAAAGAAAGATTTCGTGATCCTACTAATTGCCACCAATGAAAAATTACCCATGGAAGAGGAAGTTCATTATCTTCACTTCACAAGGTTTCTCAAAGGAAAAGAAAAATGTAGTCTTAATAACAAACCTCAAAAAGACAAGAGGATGAAGGCACTAAATGTTGAGGATATGGGAAATACCTGCCATTTTGCGGTACCTAATGCAATTTGCAGGTCTCTAGAGAGTTCATCTAAATCAGCTTTTGATCCCTCTCTCTTCTCTTTTATCCACATCCTGTACGTGGACTCCATTCTGTTCAATCAAAAACAATGAGAGTTTCTTCCAATATCAACTAACCAGAAGTAACTTTAAAATAGTAAAAGAATTTTAAGCCTCCATCAAACAGGAGAAGACATCAAATATATGTTTCGAGAATTGTGAGAAAGTATCCCAAACGCTAGATTAGGATGATTTAAAAGCATCTACTCCACGGAACCAGTTTTGATTCTATAATTTCTAACACTGGAAGCAGCCAGCCTCTCAAGAACAAACAATGAAGGGGTCAGAACTGCAGATTTGAATAGTAAAAACTTGAACATAAATACCTTATCAATCGAAATTGCCGGAACCAACAGCATAACAAACCCACATGATAAAACCGTTAAACCAAAAATACCAAACAAAGTACCAAAGTCCCCATAGGCAAACATATTACAAAACCTGCCATATCACTTCACATAATATGCAAAAATCTATACTTTGGTGACAAGACGACTAAGTTTCAGAAATCTAGGAACCAAACAAACACACATGCAACTTCTTCAACCGCACTCTCGAAAAGCAACATCAAAGGGGGAAAAAAAAAACAGAGGAACAGTAACACAAGGAAGACACGAAACATACATATCAGCAGACTCTTGGACCTCTTCAGCTGCAGAAAAGAAGGCATCTTTTTGCCACAAGTCGAAACTGTTCGCTACCATCATCTTCGCCAATTAACAAGAAACAGGCTTTAAGATAGACAAAACCAAACCAAACCAAACCAAACCAAACCAAGCCAAACCCAAAAACTACTAAGGTTACGCTCTCCTCTTCTTCTTCTACACCAAAGGATGCACTTTCATCTGCTCTTCTCCTCTCCTTCCCTTCTGTACCTGAGAAGGAGAAGGAGAAAAGCAAAGAATGGAGGAAAGAGAAAGCAAACAGAGACGAGATACAACCAGACGAAAGCGATGTTTTAAGCGATTCTCTCTTTTTCTTTTATTTTATTTTTAATTCACTTCTTTTGTCGCGTGGTCCGTATTTATTAATTATATTATTTTATCTTCCCACATTTTTGTTCTCTCTTTTTCCTTGTGAAAAGTAAGATAAGAGGGGTTCCATCTTCTGTGCACACTTCTAACCTCTACTTAGGTTGAAACCAATAAAAGCTCGCCACGCTGTCACTTTGTATTCATCCACAATTTGTCGCTGACATGGGACCGCATTCATTGGTGGGATATGCAACAGAACGTGGTCTTTATCTGTTGTCGGTAGACCAGAAAATTCAGTCAGAATACGGCGGCGGCGACGCTTGCTCAGCAACTCAGCCAGTGCATCTTTAGTCATAAGCCAGCACCAAAGACTCTGGAATATTAAGATAATGATGATTATGAGACCCTGTTATTAATTATTGGTAATTAGAGTTATAAATATTATCTATAAAAATAAATAAATAAAACTAGGATAGTTATGAAAACGGGAATAGCAAGGAACCTACCTAACAATGTCCTAGTCATAACCTCACTTAACCACCGCTTTTAGCCAACGCCTTCCATTGTCTATTTTATTGTACGGTAGCTGCTGTTGTCTTTATTAGTCATGGTTACAGTCCAGGTTGGTTTGATCCCAATTCAGTGTGAAATATAATAGATTTCGAGTTGTAAAGTTTAAATTTATGCAAATTATTTAAAATAATAGTATATTTAAATTCAATTTAAATATAACCTAAACTTCACAATATAATGACCGTTTAGCATCTAATCCCTCGTAATTAAGGACAGTCGGCAAGTTGGACCTACTACGACCACTAGAGATGTTTCAAATACGTGTACTACTTGTTTTATCATTTTCTATGTCCCATCAGCCACATGCAAATGATCTGTTGTATGATTTCATTCTCATATGTAGCCATTCCTGACAATGAACTAGTTGCTTCCTTTCATACCATGTATTGGAAACTACATTAAAGTTGGTGAGAAGTTACGGTAGACACACTCAAACGCAACAATGTTCGTGCTGTTTTTATGGCCACTAATTGTGCCTTTCCTAGTCCATCACTGCCACCAATACCAAGATTAGACCTCCGCTAAAATGCCACTAATCAAAAAGGAATATGAATGATGCGAACAATAGCACCACCAACAGAATTTCTCTTATTAAATTAAGATTCCTGCTTTGTGCCCGTTTACATCCTATTAAAAAAGTTTGGAACTTTTCGATACTGGGAGATGCCCACATAGGCATATAACTGATATGAAAGCTTAATCGTCCAACTAAAGTGACAGCTCTGTTGCCTGTGAGGGGAAGTCAAGCTTCCAGGAGGCGAAGCGGACAAAAATGCTTCATAAATAGCTGATGGTTCTGCTCACTCTTCAGCTATGCATTTGGACAATTCATTTTGCACCAACTTAAGCCCCGTATCACATGCCGTTAAAACTGAAGATACAATCTTTCTTTGCAGATTCTTATACTCCACTGCCAGGAACACATCCCGGCTGGCATTTTCTCTGCAACGAGAACATTGAAGCCCTCTGCAATCAGTAAAAATTTCCCGCTAAATGTTTGTTAATGAATTCTTGATGGAGAATGGTTTACCTGTCAACAAGATCAGTATCACCAAGGTTTTCCATCATGTCGTTGAAGGTTGCGTGAAGGTCTTGCAGAACTTCCATTTCAATTTCCAAGTTTGGTTGTGTCTAAAAGTTAAAAAGAAAATAGAAATATCATTACAATTTTGAAGTGTCTAACTTAGAAAAAGAAAAGATAAGATGGTAGCATTCACAGTGGTAGTAAAACTAATCAACACTAAAAGAAAAGGAGTGCCAACTGGAACGTGAATTGTTGAAGGAAAATTACATTTGTCTTGTTGTGTGTAGGACTGCGAGCTTTCCGAAGATAATCTAGTAATGGAGGAGGCAACCCATAATGGAATATATTATGATTGTTTGAGAGCCATGTACCCCGCACCATGTGAGCAGTCCAGCCAGACTGAGGACAATCTTCAATACGTCCAGACTCACCAGCATCAATATCTGCACCAAAACATGGTCTCATGGAATTCTAGGAACCAGCAAAGACTCTATCTTGTATTTGGAGATATTACACGAGCTACAGCTATCACGCATGAACGATAGTACAAGACTTAAACTTGCCAAAAAGAACTACAAACAAGATTCAAGGAAGCAAAATGTTCCAGTCTGCCTCAACTTTTCTAACAAGTTTTTTAAGTCTTGTTCTTGCTGAACAATCCTCCACACAGCCAACAAAAACACATCCCAAACCCCTTTGAGTTCCATTTTTACACTCTTCGATTGAGTTCAATATAACACCAGGTTAACACACCATTGAGTGGATAAAGCTACAAGATTTTCTAAGATACCAAAACTATTTACATATATGTCGCCCAATGTAATATAAACCTGCTCGTGATATGCATGTGCACATTATTTGAGGTCTTTTAATTTGAGAACAACTCGTAAAGATTTTCTTTCATGAGATATTTCATAAAACAAGGAATAAATATACACGAACCATACCCAAAGGGATTACATCATATGGGTTGTCTCCTTCTGGTAAGAAACCATAGAATGTGATTAGATGTGAACTAGAGAAGTTTCCATAGCTAAGACAGCATTGCTCTCCAACACAACAAGGCCTTGACAGTGGGAATTTCAAGGTACTTGTTCTAGGATCTACCTTGCCATAATGGACAACATGTGGATGGAGCTGTGAATAAATGATAAACATAAGAATAGATAATGGTTCCAGAACAAACTGATCAAAAAATTAAAAGAAAGTCAAACTGCATAGACCTTTAGCCTATATTCTATGCACAACTATATTTAGTTACAATGTGATTCTATTCCCCTTAAGAACTGCAGTCTTTGATATAGTTAGTTCATCAAATCAGTTCAAACCTCTCTTATTAGGGTTTAGGATTTAAGGTTACCACACAATTTCCATGTAAATCCCAACAAGAGAAGCAAGAATCTCAAATATCTAGGATAATCATCTTAACCATCAGTATGGATGTAGTTAAAAAGATGTGAGCAGACACAATGGACTACACAATGAAGCTGATTCTCAATGCAAACAAATGCCTAGAGGATTATGTTGGGTTGTGAAAACACTATGTCATACATTTACATCCCTTATATTTGGCTAGGAACAGTAAAATGTCGTACATTTACATCCCTTATATTTGGCTAAGACATCCAATTTTGCATGAGTGGCTTTGCACAGAAAATGGAAAAGCAAAGGTATAATGGCTTACTGAATGATTAAGAAAGCCTGCAACAGGAACTAAGCAAGTCCTGAGCTTGCCATCAGCAAACATGACTTTCATGCTATTAGAGTACCAGAGTTCACAAGCCCATATAAACTGCTCCCATCTGTAGAGCTCTGGAGGAAATACATCAGGATGATTATTGCACAGTGCAGGAATCAGCTCATCATATTGACTACGCAAATGCTGTGAAATTTTGAGAACACAAATAGATCAGATGTAGGTGTTGACTTTCTGTTAGACTCTATATGGTACTTATACAAGCCCAGGAAGTTTCAGTTAAGGGCACGCTCAATAAACAATCAACAATTTTATTATTTTCTCATTGCAAAAGAAAAGCATTAAACATTTTCATTATGATGCAAGTCATTACTCTTACTCATGAAGTCTTTAAAAGAGCAGGTATCCTCTTAGTCTCCACTTCATATCAACAAGAACAAGATTACCACCTCTTAGGCAAAAAAATTTTAGATATGGAAAACGAAAAGGGCAGCAGCTGTGGTAATATTATTACTTCCTTATCACCATCCATGGTCATTAAAAAGTACGATGTTTGGCTTGTCATAAGTAAGTAAAATTCAGAGACCAAGAGAAAATATCGAGGATATTGAATACAAAACCAACAAAGAGTGTGGCCTAATAACCTCTTTTACTTGAATTATCTCCTCTAAGAGCAAGGTTCCATCCAAAGCCATGATGGCATCAACTCCAAAGCTCAGACCTGGAAAAATTCAAAGAAATAAGAGAATGGAAGCCAACTAAACAGGATACCTTTCGAAGATTAGGTAAACTTAAAAAATGTCCTTGTCATGAGAATCCTTAAACTTGAACTGTGATTCAGATCAGAAATGCTTTTACAAAACAGGGAGACTTGTGCTCTAGAGAGAACCTTTTTTGGCTATTACTTAACAGATAAGTAAGTTATTGTTACTTAAAGAAGATGATTTTATTAATTTAACAAAGGAATGCTAGTTGTCATTGAGGTTAGAGAGGGTAAGAAGTCCAGGGCTCCAAGGTTGTTTATCACATGCCAAGTTCTTCTATCAAATTCAAATATCAACCTCAAGGAAGAATTATCAGTATAATTCCACTTCATGATGCTACATGTAAGGAACTAGAGAATCATGTTACAGCAAGGTATACCTGATAAAGTCTATCATAGCATGATGACACACCTGTGTTAAATTCCTTTGGTAGTGTGTCAAAGTAGATCTTGAATTTTGAATTACAGTTGTGCCTCTCCTTCATGCTCCACAGTAATAGCATAGTCTCAGTTGAGATCCCATCAATCTGCTCTAACAGATGATGCTGCAAAGAAACCAGGCAAAGAGCGAAGGATATTGAACTACAATCTGTGAACTAGCAGTTTTTTTTTTTTAAGTGCTGACATACAATCATATCATGTCTCCTTTGAGGGCAATCACCTTAATATTTTCTTAGTTGAGCGTCTACACATTCCCTCATACACATGGTAACAAAACTTGTCTCTGCTAATTAGCAAGGCACCTAAAACCATTTCCATCAAACAAGATTCAATAACATTTATGTCTTTAAGCTATCCCTATGTAATCAATGCAACAGAAGATATTGTGGATTTCTCATGATAACAGCTTAATTAAATATACAAACTAAAACAACTAATTTAACTCTACAGAACTTTCCCAATGCTATAATTTTGAAGGTTGATATATCAGATTAATTTCTCACACCATATATATCAGGTAACTCTCTCAAATAGATGGTTTAGTTCTTCCTTTTGTTCTCTCAAGATATTCTCTTCAAGCTTGTAAACAGAATGTATTTAAAATTACAACTGTAAAGCACTTTTGTGGTGGTAGATAATGAAACTAACCATATCAGAATTACAGATAAGATCCTCTGAAATGATAATTGACAAAGGAATTTCCAAAGCAATTTCTCCAACTTTCAGATCTTCAGTCGCTATGGCCCCTCTTCCAGCTCCTTCTATACCTAAATGAAGAAAGTATTTATCAAACCAATATATTTTTCATTTTCTTCTAGCATAGGAAGTTGCCCTTCTATTTCTAACCCCTTTAAATATCTATAAGAGTAAAACTAAAACAAAACAGTATTTACTTATTAATTGGCACAGAATGCTTATCTCAAATACTAGAGACTTACAAGCTATCTCCAGTCGTGTTTTTACACCGTTCTGTTCTCCCCATTCTAGTAAACATTTTTCTTTATCGCTCTTGTAGCTTCTATTAAATGAAATCTCCAATTTGCTCTTTTCGACCAACTTCCCAATCCTATAAATGATCGTATCTTGTAAAGCTTGCAAGGGATTTTTGTCCAAGCACGTTTTACCAGAGATTGAACTTTTAATGAGTGAAAGGACAGACTTGAGAGCTTCCACCTCATTTCTGGCGCTCCAAAATTCAACTGATGAACATTCATTCTCCCCAAAATAAAGTTCTATCTGCACTCCGAAAGCCACAACAGAATGAGCCATTGATGTTGCAAGCACACAAAACCAATGAAAGCTGCAATCCTCTGTTGTTTAAAGAAGTAATACCAAAAAACGTTGCATCATAAGCAGAAGGAAAATAGCAATTAAACCCACCAGTAGTATCCATTTCCATGTTTCAGCACTTTCTCACATTTCTGCACAGTAATGAAATATAGGCAACAGAACAAGTGGCATTCCTATTACCTCATCTAAATTTATGATTCTTGCTATCTGAAGCATCTTTTCCAAACTGATAGCAATTTGATCAGAAGATGATGAGCCCTCAATCTCTATTTTCTCCCGGATGTCAAAGCCCTTACTGTGCAGTAAATCCTACTCAAAGGAAAAGTACAAAAAAGAATTAGCCAAGAAAAGAAAACAAAAGAAAATTCAGTAATTTGATCTCAAGTATTAGATCTTAAGATAATATGCATAAGTTTTTAGACAACTGTATTTTCTTGCATTTTTCACCTCCTTGAAGTTGAAACATTCTACAACTATAACTCTTCAGGAAAACAAAAATTACACAAGTAACAGGTAATTTAATGAAATACAAATTTGCCAAACAATACCATATTTCGTCAATTCATTATCCTAGC
>JAOQMM010000008.1:881861-904355 GCA_027563515.1 Erythroxylum platyclados | reverse complement strand
TATGTATGTATGTATATGTATATACGTATGTATGTATATATGTATAATTTTTTCGTATAATTCAATCATTTCATCATACAATATTCTGATTAAATATAGAGCATGAAATTAATGTCTACTTTACTTTTTAGTCCAATCATATTAGTTCTCCGCCTTTAGCTATTGATTCAATTAATGACATTTGTAAATTACTTATAAAACGTCATTCCACCTTAGTCAAGTATTTCCCGAATCAATATTAAATGAAAACAACGGAACATTCTCCGTGATTACTTTAGTGCGATAAATCATATCTCGATTACACAGCTACATCCATATAGTTCATGATACATCTAATAACTATTGACTGAATGACCCATAATTATATAGGTCATAAGTAGTATCAAAACATAAGAATTCCTGCACAAGTTGGAGACTTCAAATCGGATAATCACTTATACAATTATTAGAATAAGAATATCCATAAACATACAAGTAATATTCTAAATGGATTTTTCATATCGAGACAATTTAGTAAACTTGTTATCTAATAAGCACTCACAAGTTGTTTAAGTATTTCTATACTTTACTCTATGAGATCAACTACTTACTTCATAAGGAAAAATATAATATGCGTGAGTCTTTTTACATTTTATTAATGTCCAGTTTTAATAAAACAATGACTAAGAACAATTTATGGTTAATATATAAATGTAATATGAATTTCATAATTATAATCTCACCGAAATTTCATTTGCAATGTATAAATATCTCATAAACTTTATCGTATACATCTAAACATGTACAAGATAAAGAATGTCTTTAAATAATTTTGTCACTAAATTATAACCAATCGATTAATAGTAAGGCATAAACCAACAATTCGTAGACCATGTCTTCAAAAACTAATCAAAACATTTGCATTATTCATCTTAATATATATTTTTCTCCTTCAAAACAATAATGTCCGTTGAAAAAAAAACCAGCCTAGCGTATATATATTTTTTATAGACACAAATTTGCATGCATGTGATATCTTGATTACCGCTGTTTTTTCTTATTTAAGTACTATTTGGCATATATGCCGCAACTAAAGTTACAAGGACCACATTGATATGATTACGATGCTATTAGACTTTATCAGTTACATGGAAATAGATGAAGTATATAATGGAACAATTGTTATTATTTATGAATCATATAAAGTGGGCATGAAAACTGCCAAATCCAAACATTATTGTAAAGTTGTAAAACATTAGTGTAAACAACTTTACACTATATTACATTATAAATCTTTCATTTAAATAATATTTTATTATATTACATTACGAACCATCTCATTCCTCTCAAATAATAATTTTTTAATATTACATTATTTATATTCTATTTTATTATAAATCGTTTCATTTTATTCCATTTCTTTCAAAACCTTTGCTTCAACTAAAAGTAGCAGTAGAAAGTTCTCGTAAAATTTTCTTAGTTGTTGTGAGCAGTAAAAGTTGGATATGTCATTATGGTTTAATTTCCTTCACGTATTAATTAGGGCATGCTTTTCATGGCAGGTAGAAAGAAGAAGAAAAAGAAATTGTTAACACTTAACAGAGAAGGTTGTCACTTTTCACGCTGTCTAGGCTTAGCTGGACAATGAAATGCCTTTCCAACTCAATGGATCAAAAACCAAAACAAACAACAAATCAAGTGTCCAACCTTTTCTCATTGTAAGAGTAGACTTTTTGGTTCACTTTAGCTCACTCAATCCTTCTTTTTCCCAACATGAAATCCTTGGATAGTTTACTTGCTTCCCCTTTCCGATTATGTTGATCTCAGCACCGAAATTGCCCCTCTGATCCTATCCACAAAATCTGTGTCCTCCTCGTGATGTTATTACTAAATACTTTTTGCATAATTGGAAAAGGACAAGCCAAAGTACCAAGTTGAAAAGTTTTCAAGAAAAAACTCGAGGATGTCATGAGACCTTTTCTTCCTTTCCCCACTCAATGATATGTGTAGAACTCACGATCAATTACATCCCATTTTATTCAGATTTCAAAAGCTTTATTAATTAAAATTTTCTAATTTTATTTGATATACTATTGATGGAGTCTTACATTAAGCTATTAAACATATCTTAGATAATTAAATATTTATTTTTTTGTACTGCATTTTTTATATTGTATCAATAAGATTAAAGATAATGTTAAGCATAGGTGAAGCATAAATAAAAGGGCTTTCAAGGCAACTAATCAACTTAAGCCTACCTACCTAAATTCTTTCATCTCAGGCAAACACTTCACTTTCACAGAGCCTCCACGTTTTACTTTCTGCTTTACCACCCTTTAAAAAGTTTCACGTACGATCTCCTTACCAATTGACAAGTTTGGTGTATAACACTATGACTCAGCACCACCGCTAATCAAAAGGTCAAAGCGAATAGGAAAAAGGAGCTTTCGAAAGGGTACATCTAAGAGAAACCGAGATCTCTCAGCAACCATAAATTAAAATTGCAATTGGAATATGCACTACTTCCATGTGCATCCCAACCCGAGCAAGCACTTAAACACTTGCTAGTTGGCAAATGTACCCTAAGGCCTTAGCCTTATTCCGACACCAATCCCACGATAGGATGTGTGTGCATGTGCATAGAATAAGAAAGGCATAGAGATTGATAGGAGAGTAGGTACTAAAAGTTTTAGGCGAAAATCCCACATGGCCAGCCAAGACCCTCTTCAAAATAAGCTTATCCACTCTTCATATTGGGACAATACTACTTCCATTATTTTAATTAGGCACAAGATCAGATATAAATATTATATATTTTATATATAATCAACATGGAGAGAAAACTTGGAGGATCTAATGTTATCCCTTTCTTTAACAGTTTCCACCAACAAAATTTTGAAGACTTCAATACTCCAATCCAATCACCCAATTTGCATTTTATCAACTTTGCCTTTCTAAAACACTTAAAAGAGGCAAATCTTATTTCACTGGTTGATTTTCTCTTCCTTATCTTCTTTGTTGCAACTTTCCTGATCACAGTCACAACCATCTTTAGGACTCTCCAGTGCTCTCTTCTCTTGCTCTTCGTCCTCAAAACCTTCGAAATCCCCTTCTCTCACACCACCATTCTTCAAATCCTTCAAGTTTGTTTCTGCTCTTTCTTTCAATGTCTCAACTAGCTCAGTCACAGCCTTTTCCTTGTGCCTCCTGTTCTTGATCAAAACCTCACTGACATCAGCAGGAGTCATCTCTGCCTTATCAATCACATCCTCCAATTGCTTCAGGATCTCATCCTGCAAGTCACCTTCCTCATACGCAAGATAATTGTTCAACAAAATTTTCAATGCAGGCAAGGAACAGTAGCTCATGAAAATGTGCATATCCATTCGGCCACTTCTAAGCAATGCAGGGTCTAGTTTCTCAATGTGGTTTGTTGTGAACACAAAAATCTTCTCACTGCCACAACATGACCATAACCCATCAGTGAAATTCAATAATCCTGACAAGGTTATCGAATTTCCACCGTCTTCTCCACCAGAACCACCTCCACAACCCGACCCAGATCGCATATCCGGTTCATAGTAACTCCTTCCCGTTGACCCGTTGTTACCTTTAGCCTTCTTTCGGTCATTCAGATTAATAGAGCAATCGATGTCTTCAATGACAATTATCGACTTGGAGCTTGTCTTCATCAAAAGTTTCCTCAACTCTGAGTTGTTGTGAACCTCGGTCAATTCTAAATCATAGATGTCATAACCAAGATAATTTGCCATAGCAGCAATCATACTCGATTTCCCAGTTCCAGGAGGTCCATAAAGCAAATAACCTCTCTTCCATGCTCTTCCGGTCCTCTGATAAAACGCTTGTCCATTTGCAAAATCTTTCAGATCTTCCATGATCTCTGTTTTTTTCACAGGGTCCATAGCAAGAGTATCAAAAGTACTCGGATGCTTAAAAGGAACAGACTCCCATGGATGTCCTCTTGAATCCAACGACCCACCTCTTGAATTCGTATACAAAAGTCTATCTTGATTGTTCCTTCTGATGTCAGTTGCCTTCTCCATAATGTAATCAAGATATGAATCGAGAATCAAGTTTTTGTCTTTCTTCTTAATTCGTAGTGTAAATCCTCTCTTCTCATCAGGCAATGGACGCCATGAAAAGGTCTGAGCTTGTCTCTGAGTCACAACATGCTCCCAGAGAACTGTCACACCATTGAAGGTATCGATGATGGTGTCATTGTTCGTGAGACCAAAAGTTATGGCGCTGGAGTTGAGAGCTCGTGTAAGGCTCAAACGACTACCGGAGATTGAAATATAGGAGCTTAAGTAGAGCTGCACAGCGTTGTAGAGCTCATTGGTGTTGACCCCATCGATCTCAGTGATATCAAAATAGCAATATGAAGAGAACATGTTGAAGACCCTGTTGAAGAATTTGAGAGTAGCAAAGCGGAGTTCCGGTGGAAATAAAGCTTGGAGGAGACTCTGGCAAAAGGCCAACACACCCAGAACTGAAGCCAAAGATGTCCAATGTTCCTTCATTTTGGTTGCTTGCTTCTGTTTCTAGTTTGTTCTGTCAGGATGGCCTTTTGGAGTGGATTGTTGACACAAAAAGCTGAAAAGATTGAATCTTTGTGTTAAGTTGGTGAGGAATGGTGTTGGGTGTGTGTTAATTGTGTCAACTTTGAACACAAGCAGAGAAGACAGTAAGAGTTGAGCTCTCTTCTTGGATTTTAGCAGAGAAGCCTTTGTTCAATTTATAGAGAAAGTGGTGGTGGGTTTGAAAGTTGGAACTTTGATGGACACTGGAAAATTTGTGCTGAGAGAGAGAGGGAATAAAGTAAAAGGCATTAAAAGAGCAAAGGGGTACTCAGATTTCAGATTGAGATGCATTAGGTGGCCAAGACAGGGATATATCATATAAGTACAAGGAAAACAGCAAATGGTGAGAGGGAAAAGAACAAAAAGGGCATTGGGAGTTTTGGGTTGGAGAAGATCAGAGATGGGCCCTATATGTTGGTGGTGTTTGGAGAGGTTGGACTTTGAGTGATTTACAGGAGGTTTTGTTGGACATATTTTCCTGTATCTAACTCTGGAGAATTTGAACAATTCTTTTCTGCTGAGCACTGTGAAATAATAAAAAAAAAAGACATGGTTCACTGCTGGACTAAAACCTTTCTTAAACAAACAAACAAATTTCCAAACAAATTTCCAAACAGTTGCCAATTCAATGAAAAATGTTTGGAAAGAAGCAAACTTCTGTCCAAAATTCATTAGTTGATTGAGATTATGCATGCCACTTGCCTGGAATTTTTAACACAGAAAAGCATTTCCTTTTCCAAATTAAGAAACAACCATCTTATTGTATTAAATCCAGTGACCAGGTGAATTAAATTTGCACCTTGAAAAGGGGACTCTCCTAGATCCCTCTAGGCCTTTTAGGCTCACATGTCAAAACATTTTTAATTAACAGAAAACAAAAATCAAAATGGGTTATGAGTGCTGGAATCTCTCAGTCCTGTCCAATTCAAAAGTTTCTTGATTTTCATGAGAAAAATCTTTTTAAGATTGAGATTTTGTTTGTTTATTATTACGTATCAACCTCAAACGGATATGTCGTTGATATTCTCCTTTCAGTCAATTTGTTGGGTTTTTAACCTCCTTGATTTTCATTAGAAAATTAATTTTAATTAATTAAAATGCCACGTGTCCAAGTCCCAATGGTTCTGAAAACTACAGAGTACTGACCCATAATGATACTACACGATAACGTATAGGTTTGTTATGATGGGGTGTGTGCAGAGGAGCCCTGTCTGAATCGTCTGAGACACGAAAATTTTATTTCTGCACTTTTAGGTTTTATGTTCGTAATAAATTTCGTTTATGAAAAGAAAAGTGGACAAACCCTTTGTCTAGATAAGATTTTTAAGATACAGTAGGCATTCAAGATGATTATATATATATATATATATATATATATATCGAAAGTACTTACGATGATAAATGCTACACCAACTATAGTACTCCACTAGTCCTCTTCCTCTTCCGCATGCTACGTGTTCAACATATGTTGTTCAGAAAAAGAGGGTCCAAATGTCCATTACTATTTCCTGATTCCTCTGTGTAGGTGCCGTCCATTTTGCAGGTCTACAATGGACCATTTGTGCTTAATTGATGATGAAAAATATTGCATATCAGTTCCAATATGTGTATAAAGGTGATGTAGTTCAGCGATTGTTACTGGTAAATAACCATTTATAAACAATCTCTTCCTCACATTACTTGTTTATAGTAATAGGAATAAGAAGAAACTAAAATTTTTCAGGTGATAAGAATCAATCCTTGGGCAGCCTGTGGCTCTCACCAGTTATATATGCTTTCGTTTGTTTTCTTGTGTTAGGTTAGGTTAATTGGTAGGCAGATGAAGAGTCATGAATAGGCTCATTGTCCCAGAGATCTACCTCTGTCTGTCACTAGTTCCTGTAACTCTATTGCCCTCTGCTCTGCGTATAGTTTTTTTTTTATTTTAATGTTAAAGACAAAGAGAGAATCATCTTCTCTTAGGGTCTGCTTCTCTACAATCTTTTCCTTTCTGCATTTCTACTTCAACTGGTCCCTTCACATGCCAAAAACATCCAACCCTACGAATTCCCACGTTTGCAAGTAAAGCTCTCCCAACAAGTAAACCAATCTCAACCCTATGTCTGTTCTCATCTCTGTCATTTTTTGTCTCAGCATGACCATACGTACCCGTAAAGCAAAACAAAACTATGGTCACAAATTAAACAGCACATTTTACAGCTGTAGGGTTACAGACATTTTGCACGCACAAAGTTTACTCTGCACATACAAGTACGTCGGGGAAGCAAGAAGAATCTTTTTTTTTTTCCCCTTGTTTTTAAGAGAAGAGATATAGGTAAATAGAACAAAATAATCAAAACAAGATTGAATATGTTTCTGAAGCATAAGTCACCAATGTTTTATGTTTAGCCTGAGAGAAATACAGGTCGCTTCCTTGTATCCTGCTCAAGTTTTAAGTTATAATCGTATATTTTAAAGGAAAAACAGATACAGTATTTCTGAATTAACCTACTGTTGCTGCTGCACATTTTGGATTGAAGTTATGTAACAAGAGACCCATTGATGAATGAGGCCCTGAATTTAGAGTAATTCTATATCTTCCTCCTCTAAAACTTCAATTACTTATGATAAAGATAATCTTTGCGCTTGAAAAAACATTCTTCATCCAAAGTTTTTTTTTTACAGTAAAATGGCGTATAGCTTGTGATGGGATAATAATGGGCAACATATGTCAAAAATAATATCACAAATTCTTAACAAAACCATATTCAATGCCCACATGTACATACACCTTCAGGTTGTCTCCGAGTGCTCTCTGAGCTTGTGTCTCCAAATCCCCCCTTTTTCAGAATGGCAGTTAAGTGTACAATAAAGTTTCATACTCGTATAACATTTTCAGATTGTGTCTTAAACATGTTGTCCCAAAAATGGTCAATGGAAAAAGAAACAAAAGGAAAAAAAAATTATCATCACTAAATTTCCTATGTACTCGTGCACGTCAGTTGCAATGACTTGCCAAAATTCTGTATAAATATTGAGGATGCTCTAATCAATGGCAATGATGAGAAAGCCAACAGATACATACATCAAAAAGACGGGATAGAGTGCAAGGGCCTTTCTTCTGGGATTGACTGCTGAACTCATGAATGGGTAAGCAGCCCATGAGCTCCAAGCCAATGTTACACATACCACTATCACCTTCAGAAACACGTTATCCTTCAATAAGCAGATAAGGGCACCAATGTCTAGGGGAAAGAGACAATATCCGAGTAGGCTCAAACTCTGGAAAAAGATAATATGTCCACCCTGAAGTGACATAAAGAAGAAACAACTAGTCATGTATTCACTATGTTAAAGCATCATAATGTAATATATTTTATCATGTCGCGTTACACTTTCCATTCTCTAGAAAAATGAATGGAACTAAAAACGTGAGGACCTACCAAATCCTTAAGAAAGAATACTAATTTAAACCTAAAGTCCAGCTTAGCTGGTGTTTAATGCAATGTAAGCACCAGCAACACACACAAATGCACACACACTCAAAAGAGAGCGAGTGAGTTACCAACAACAGAACATTCAATGTCAAGATGACAGCACCTGCAGCAAGTAGTGCAAATGCCACAGCAAATACCTCAGACTGCACAAACAAGAAGAAAAATGTCAAAATAACTCAAAAAGCTAAGCAAGTTTCTTTAAATAAAAAAAACAAAAAATTCAAATTTCGAAAGTACAAGGTTTGTAGACGCGGAAACATAGAAAACAGGAACAGCGTATGCAGAAGAACATGAAATGCTCCCCATATATATTCAGATATACTAATATTCATTTCAATCAAGAAAGATTGAGTATGATCAATTCGGTAGCATAACAAAATTGAACATACGTCCAGCAAATTACACATATCTAAGTTCGAAAAAAGCATTGCCTATGACTATTAATGAGCATATGAATAAGGAATTTCTCAAAAATTTCAAATTTCCTAAGTGTTTACTTTCAATAAGGCCCTGTTTGATTCGAGGGTTTATAATAAAAGGAGATAGAACGTAACACAGTTTCATCATTTGTTTAAAGATTTTATAATAGAAGGAAATAGAATAGAAAGGTTTTGAAGGTTACAAGTTTACGTTTTATTCTATCGTAACAGTTAAAAACGCAAACCTCCCGAATCGAAGAGTTTGCGATGGAAAGTAATTTAAAAATGCAAGACGAACGTTTTTATCCTTGCACCCTATCAAGTAAGACGGACGTTGATTGTACTCCTCCGTCGTTGAAAGTAGGTATTTTTTGTCAATATTTTTCGGAGATTCAGAGGTATCACGACGACTGTGACTAGTTAAGTCATAGTTGTAACTTGCTTATAAGCAAGTCACTTGCTAAAAGTCAGCCAGTCACTTGCTATAAAAGCAAGTCACGGTGACTTGCTACATGCAAGTAGTCACCTATAAGCAAGTCACCGTAACTTGCATAATTTTGGAGTTTTTTAAGTCAATTATAGTTTTTAATATGTTTTATTATATAAAGGTATAATAGTCATTTATTATATGTTACATTCCATTCCATTCATTTTCTAAATAACATTTCATTACGTTACATTATGAACCCTTCCATTCCTCTCAAACAACGTTTCACTATATTACATTACATTACATTATAAACCATTCCGTTTTGTTCCGTTATATTAATTAACATCTGACAAAGCAAACCCTAAGTCATTCTATACCTGAAAAGAGTTCAAATTTCCTAACTGTTCACTTTCACTAATTCATTCTATAGCTGAAAAAGATTTCACATTTCCTAACTGTTCACTTTACTAATTCATTATACAGCTGAAAAAGATTTCAAATCTACAAACACAAGATCTAACTAGTAATCACATTTACGAGAACGATATCGTTGTTTAGAAATTCAAAACTCACCTTTTTAACCGAAGCAGACCAAGAGAGAATAAGCCCCAAAAACACAATGAAGAAAAAGGGCCCCCACAGATCCCAATCCCTCAACGCCTTCCCCGGATCTTCCCGATACGGATTGGGGAATACCACAAGCTTCAAATTACTCACAATTCTCGATAGATCTCTCTTCACCGTCTCCCAAACAGGCTCCGTCAATGTATCTGGGGCAGATCCGAACCCGGTCGACCCGATAGAAGTACTAGAAGGAGGCGGAGGAGGAGGAGGAGCCGACAGTACAGGCGGCAGCTTCTGAGTAGTCGGCGGAAGGGGGGGAGGGAGGCTGGAGACAGGGATTCGGGGCGGACTCGGTGGACGGGCGGGTTGAACCGTAGCGGGGCCCGATTGGACGCTGGCGTTGATGAGATTCTCGATCTCGTCGATGTCTGATTGGGACGACGTGTTCAGAGGGATAGTGTCGCTGTGTGACATTTTGATTTTTTGATTTTTTTCCCTTTTTGCTTTCTTCGCGGGAAAGTGATGCAAGTTTTTTCTGGATCCTGAGGAGTCAATAAAGGGAGTGAGGATACGGGTAGAGCCTTCTTGATCGATTTTCAATTAAGCTTTGTTATCTTCGTTGCCAAGGAAAGCGATTGAATCGGTGTCGTTTTAATCCAAACGACTGCTCTAGAGCCCAGACCTTATGAATTTGTTTTTTCTTCAAATTTAGGACCCCTATTTTTTCCTTCCAAATATTATTTGGATTTTCAATGTTTTCATGAAATAATTATTATAGATTACTTATAATAACACTAATTTCAAATGTTGTGATTAACTCCAACATATTTTGCACAACAATTCCAATTTCCCAACCACTAATTAAAACTTTTCATGGTCACACCAGTATTTCTTTAGTTTCCATACCCCCCAAGGACTTGTGGAGAAGCTATACCAAGATCGGAGTGGTCAATTCAAGTCGTCGGACCACATAATTAGACAGATTTCATACATCAAGGTTTGAGAACAAGAGCAAGACCACACTTAAGACCTGAAGTATAGTCATACTCTGCTGAAACAGTTACCAAAGACTTTGGCCACCACTCACGTTGCCACAGCATGGCAAGCTTCCCATCAGAAAATCGTGCCTTAACCACAGTCAATGGGTCCAAAGCATGGGAACTTCCAATTGTGAAACTATTTTCGTGGGTAGAACGGCTACGAGTTAACTCAGCAGCAACTGAATGTACAGGACTCACAAAACGAACATAAGATGCCTTCAGGGTCTGTCCTTTGCCCTTCCTAACACCAAAGAGAATACCGGTTTTAGGGGCTTAATTATCATAATAAACGATGAAAATTAACTCCATACATGAAATTCAGAATACTAATTTATGATTAGCTGAACATCTATTCTCATTTATCACTTCTTTCTATTGTTAAGTTTAACTCTGAATCAGGCACAACCCCGCTTTATTAAGCATGATTAGTCAAAACTATACCAGTTTCCTAATTTTCATGCAGATGTTGCCAATACATACTTTGATTTAATTAACCGCCAAATTTGGTAAAGCCAAAAATATTTCCAAGACCTTCTTATTATGCAGACAAAGTTTGTTAACAGAATTACAGGAAATTATCTATCAGATGAAGAGATGATAGTTTTCTTCTACAGTTACAGTAAAAGAGCAGCAGAGAAGTCCAGCTTGTTCAACCCAATCCCAGCACTGAATTTGGTGAACGATTCAGAAGCTGCATCAAACCCAACTTCACCACCCAAATTGAGCTCTTTGCTTTTGGTTGCTGCCGAAAGCTCTAAGATAGGGGTCGGATTCAGGCTAATGCTATAATTAATGGCATCATGATATCGCAGATCCAGCTGAGACACAATTATAAGAACGATCAGATTCCCTCATATGCCTGGCATACAGTTTCTCAGAATTAACACCGTTTGCTACTATTTCTAACACTCGAAATAACAGAATTTTCCTGCAAATTTTGTTCATATCATTTCCACCATGACCACACACTTCGTAGTCTGTGCAACATGATCAATACACCTTTGTGCCAAATTCCAAAATGCACTGACCTTGACCTTGCCAGGTTTATGATCAGGAAATTTGAAGCTTATTGCTGCCTTCGTGGAAGGCAAGACATCATTCACAGTGACTTTCGTAGATATCTGCACACAGGTAAATTTTTAAATAAGTCAGCATAAAGCATATATGCATGTCCAATGCAAATAAGGCAACATCAACCTGCATATCCAAAAAGTAAGAATATGTCTATGCATTAGTCAGCAGTTATAAAGCTATATATTGTTGATCAGTGTAAAGATCCATCCCTTACATTAGAATACCTATCAACTTTCACATCTATAATAGTATTTCCTCTCTTGAAGAGGTTATTGAGGAAAACCTATAGCTGTAAGTCCCTGCAACACAAAATTTAAACCTGGATATCAGACTGCATAACAACTTGGTCACTGGAAGAATGCTGTTAATAAATATGCAGAAAACATCAGAGCAAAACACCAAGAGCAATAAGTAAAATTTGACATGAACCATAAGGTATTTTGTTGCATCCTATGACAAGAAGTTGGAATTCGTAGTCAAACGCATTTTCAGAAAATGATGAAACCGAAGAGAAGTAAAATAAATGTAGATTAGGTGTCTGAAGAGCGAAAAGTGATCTCTTCAAAGAAAGAAAGCAAAGCATGACACAAAATGCAACATTCATACAAGTGCCTTTAATAGCTAATAATCACAAGAGAAACGAACTTTTTCTGAATCATTGGTTAAACCTGAAGAAATAAGAATTTTGGAGTCTAATCGCTCATAAGCTGTTGCACTCGACAGTTGAAGAATTCACCAACATTAAAACATCTTGGTGCCAATTCTGAAGTAAGCCAGACTAAAGTACTTAGGCATTATATTAAAACAAGAGAAAAGTTTATCAAACAAATTATCTTAATGAATTTGAACAGTACCATTCTAGTTACACGGAACATTGACAAGGTTAACTTGTGGTCAAAGCTGTAATCTTTTGTCAAAAGGTCTGCAAAAGGTAAAAAAAGTCAAAAAAGAATTACTGTAATCAGTAGTCTGCGTGTGCACTACCATAAGTAAACCGACCAAATTTATGATATATTTGCAATCATAGAAGGCACTAATTAATATAAATCACTGAAAAGAAATGGTTAAATGGATTAAAATTTCAGTTTCATGTCTCCTTTTAACTATACTTTGTGTAAACATACCTTTGGCTCTTTTGCCAATATCTGAAAATGATGCTGGAGTGCCGCCCATCTCTACTCAGAACAAAAGGATGGTCAACTAGACACTGAGAAAGTGCCGATGACAAACATTAATATAAACCTTGAAACAACCCCTTCACTAAATAATATGCAGTATCATAGAAGCAAAAACAATAACAAAAGAAGAAGTGACTCCATAATATCCTACAATCCAGATCCGAAGAACAAAGGAAAAAAAATGATTGGGCTAGTAAAAGCACGATAATGAATTTGAATGTCACCACTGTAAAATCAAATCCCAGTCTATTTCAGGCTGGGATTTGCAGTATCATAGAAGCAAAAGCAATAACAAGAGAAGAAGTGACTCCATAATATCCTACAATCCAGATCCGAAGAACAAAGAAGAAAAATGATTACGCTAGTAAAAGCACGATAATGAATTTGAATGTCAGCACTGTAAAATCAAACCCCAGTCTATTTGAGGCTCTATTTATAGCTTACATTACACTGATGCAAGCACAATTCACATCACACTTACATTACACTGATGCAAGCTCAATCACATCGCAACAAGCAACATTATTTAATCATCCATCACTAACACAAATTAACATAATAAAGCTAACACAAAATCGACCAATTCGAATGGCAATCAGTTTCAAATCACTACGATCCTACGGAAACACCAAAACATTAGAATTATGAAAACAGCTAAGAAGGCCAAAACTGTCTATTAGAAATACTAAAAATGTAAAACCGGCCATGCATAAAAGATCCCAACGAGCAGTAAGGAACTCAAAAACCCCAAAAATCAACATTTACAGTTCAATATACGCACACGCTGTACGTGTAAAGAGAGAGATACTCACGTATATGAACTAAACGGAAAAGGATCGACAACGTCGATGAAGTGCCGCCGCCGACGACTGCTACGGTGTATCTATTGTTGGAATTTGAGAGAAGAGACAAATGAAGCACAAAATTTCTTTGCCCTTTCTTCATCATCTATAGCTATACATATACATTAAGGAAACTAAAGGCAAAAGACGACTGATGTTGTTGCCAGCTGAAAGAATTAAAGTCACCTTTACAGTAAAATGAGGCACGACATCAAGTGACCTCCTTGATTGGATAGATTTTCTGAGTCCAGGCTTTCGATTTGACTTTGAGAATCATAATTGACCTACAAGTGACACTTCCGATTTAAAATTTAAAACATCCCGGGCGGAAGTGTGAAAGGTTATATGACGTTTCTTGAAAATAATTTCTCATGATACTGATGGAATGTCTTTGTATTTTATTTAAAATTGATTTACTTGTTTTAACCAACACTCTTACCGATTTAACTTAAAGATGGCAATCAACTAACTCGTCAAGTTTTTTAAAATAAAAAATATAGATTAATTTATTTTTTAGTTAGATTTGGGTCTAGGTTGTTCAGACCTAAATTTACTCAAGACCTAACTCTTCTAAATAAAATAATATTATTTTACTTAGAATAATTAGATTTCGAATCAGTTTGAGCTTGAAACGATTCATTAAAAACAACTAAATTTAAGCATGCTAATAATTGTCATCCCTAATTTAACTATATAATTTTTTTATTCAATATCTTAAACATTAGATAATAAAGACATTATATTTATTTGTACGATTAATATAACTTCTAAATGTCAATTGAACTTATATAGCTATAATGAACAACAATAGATGTAAAAATATCATGAATAACAATAGATGTATTTTTAAAATAAATCAATTTATGTATAAATTATATAATTATTGTAAGATTTGGTCATTATTTAATATTCTTAAAATAAAAAAATGTATTTTACTAGAATAACAGTTAGAACCAACATTCACTTATGGCTCATCAAGTGGCTTTTTTCCAAAAATAATACCTAAGAGATTATAAATAAAAATAAAAATCAAGATCTGGCCTAAGGTATATGATATAACTTGGATGATTTGAGGTTCCTAGTCAAATTGAAGTAGTTCAACGTTTGAATCCATTTCTCTTGATTCTTCAACAAGTGTACAGCAATTGTGTCAGGCCATAGCTCATGTGTACATCTCGTTGGAGGCTCAGGAAAATTGTACATAGACCACTTGGCATTGTACCGATTCTTTGCTCGGTGTCCTTCTCTAATCCAATCACCAAAAACTTTATCTTCCGGACCTTCCATATGATTTCTTGGAATCTCTGAATCTCTAATCCACTCCACAATATCCCATGAAACCATATACCCCATTCCAGACATGTAATGCACAAAAGGATCCATGCTCGGGCATGGAATCACGTAGCCATAGTACAAGTCTTCTCTAGGCAATGGCTTCAGTGACTTCACCAAATTATCTAGTCGGAGATAGACATCGTCGTCGGCTTTCATTACGTAATGGTATGGAGGATATGGCCTATCTGCGTCATTGAAGATCTCTGGCAAGCTCGAAAAGTAAGTATAAGTCTTACCCTTGTTCATGTTCTCTTTGCAATTTAGGATGATGATGTCGTCGTAGCGCATTATCTCCAGTGCAACTAGTACTTTCTGATCTTCCTTTGTCAAATTGCAGAACACAAACTTCACGTCAACCTGTGAACCAATCGGAGACTGTGTGCCGTATATGAGACGTAAAAAATGACGACGGTGGTACTGATCGGGAAGGGTTAGGATGCCGATGAGTATGCGAACGTCGTCATCATCGTCGGGGGAAGAGTTTGCGGCAAGAGGGTTGGCAGAAAAGTTGAAGGGTTCAGGAGGGGGATTACTGTCGGTAAGAGCACATCCACCGAACTTTAGTAAGCTATCGAATCGAACTTCGTTGATGGATGCCAATACACAAAGGAACAAGATGAAGAACAAAGAGGAGAGGATGAATCTGTGATGGTCTAGTCTTGTGGTTTTCATTTTGGTTTGATCCCTGTAATACTGATCAGCAGGTTGGAGAAATATGGATTGGTGCTGGCATGTGCATAAGGACTGCATTTTGAAGCTGAAATAACATTAAAAAAACAAGAACTTGAAACTTTCTTAAATACAAAGCATAACTTGGCAATTCGTGCTACCGAGACTACCATTTGACTTTCATTTCTTTAAGCTAGGCAAAAGTGTTAAAACCTTCTTCCCCCCGTTTTAAGCCATATATATTGCTCATTTGCATCTTAATAGTAAGAATTCTTTACGTTGGCAGCTAATAGTCTTTATGGTATTGGAATCGCTTCAAAGCACTTGGAATGAAGGATGATGCATTTGCGCCTAATCTTTGGCAAGGATGGTGATTTGGTCAACCTTTTCACAATTAGGTCACAATGCATGAACATGGTCAGTTTCTAAAACCTTTTAGCTTACTTATTGCTTACCATACTTGAAACCAAAGCAAATTAATCTGACCCCAGAAAAGATGGCTTTGCATGATCCAAGAAACTTGACATCTATATTGCCTACCAAAATTAGGTTATCATCAATCCAAGTTGACACCTTTTTGACGATTATAAGGATCCTATGTCATTGTAGAATTTTCTGAGAGCAGCCAAACGGGCAGAAACCCACCATGTTCTTGCATTAACAAATCATATTTGTTTCTCTTGCAATATTAATTGATAACAGATTAGGAATAACTAGCTACTTCCTTGTGGCTTACAAGTTGAGAAGCTAAAGATTAAAGCACAGTGACAACAACTAGTACAAAAGCCATGTTGTTTGTAGAAAGCAAAGTCCTGATTTGATTCTTTTGGCCAATTTTTGAACATCATCATGGAAAAGAAACAGGAGAGCTTTTCTTGCTTTACCAATTCTTGTTCGCAAAACATGTGCCTCCTTTGAAAATCACTGGAAGGATTCAAGGTAAGAGACATTTAGTTTTCTGTTTCTAACTTCCAACTCCCTTTTGCATTGTATCCAGTTTCTTTTTCGGTTCCAGTAAGTAATTAGTTTAGAGTGAAATACGTACTTTTTAATAGTTTAATTTTTTAAAAATTTTAATACAATTTAATATTATAAAATATTTTCATATTATATTAAATAGATAATATGTCTGTTTTACATTAGTTTTTCGTCAAGCTTTTTAATAAAAAATATTAAAAGTATTATCTATATTTATTTATTAAATTATGATAATTTTATAATATTAATTATTAAAAATTAAGAATTAATTAGATCACATTAGAAACAGTATTATGTTAGATTATAAAATCAATAAAAAACAAGATGTATATATTCATTTAATAAAATATGATATTTTTAAAATTATTAAATCATAAAAAAATAAAAATAATATCTCAATTCTTAAATTTACTTTGTTGCATTACTTGTAAAGCCCATTAAGTAAATTAAAACTTACCCAACAGTCTAACCCAACCCACAAGCCATTAAGTTGTTTAAAAACACAGAATCTGGAAATTTGATTAAAACATACGAAAATCAGGGTCTTCTTTTCCATTTTCTCTCAAATTTTTAGCTGATAAGTGTGTCTAAATGCACTACTTTGTCCTACATGTGACACTTATCTTATGTGTTTTCTCATTCGGTTTGTTTTGCAGAAACTTTGGAGGGAGTTGTGGAGGCTGACAACATCAAAAGTCTTCACACTTAAGTAAAATTTTAGCAGTCATTTTTATGTTTTTTTGTGTGATTTTAATCATCCTACACTAAATTATAGTTGGATTGCATATTGTGGTTATTTGAGATAATTTTTTAAGTTACATGAAGGGTTAAAGATGGGGAAAATGTGACTGGAAAATAATAAAAGAAGAGTATATTGGAGTAGAGGAGAGGATAAGATGATGGCATTGTTTTGAAAATTTAAGTTACATGTAAGGACAGAATGGGAAGTGCAGAAAGTTAAGGGTGAATCTGAAATTTAAATTGCATGTAGGGGTAGAATGAGAAGTGCAGAAAGTTAAGGGTAAATTTAAATTTTAAATTGCATGTAGGGGCAGAATAGGAAGTGCAGTAAGTTAATGGTAAATCTGAAATTTAGTTGCATGAAGGACATTTTGGTATTAATTGAAATGGATGAAGGTAAAATAGGACTTTCTATTAGTTTAGGGTGTTTTAGTAATTTTGGGAGTTAGGTTAGTAAGGAGATTATTTTTATAATTGAGAATAAGTTAGAAAAGAGAATAATGTTGGATTATTAGCGTAATTGGGTTAGAAATTTTTGATAAATTAGTCTAATAGAATTTTATAAATTCTAGGTCCGAAATTCTGATTAAGGAAAAATTGGGATTATCCATTAGTTGAATCTGAAATTGAGGTAAGGATAACTTTAAACTTTACTCTTAAAATTAAGTACTGTTTTGATGTTATTTAATTATATTTTGAATTAATCATTAATTTAATTAATGATTATTAATTACCTACATGAATTATATTTATTTTATTTCACTAATAATTAACAAAGTACAAAGTGATTCGTGATTATATTTTGTTGTGCATATTATGAGGTGTATTGCATGTTAATTCGATGAAAATGTGTTAATTAGAGACTGGTTGGTAATGTGTTGAGAATAATTGGGATTAATTGAGAGTTAATGGCTTGCCTAGGATAGGCTACATTCGATGGCCTTAGATGGATAGGTTGAGTTGAGATGAGTGAGTGGTGGCTAGATATCTATTTGTGGAGCAGATACCGGGGCATCCTGAGTCCCGGGGATGTCCTGTGCCGATGACTAGGTATTAGAATGGTACCAGAATATCTTGAGTCCCGAGAATATCTTGTATCGATGGCTAGGTACTGGAGTAGTACCGAGGTGAAGATTGAGAAATCGAAATACACTGTGCCGGTATTTATATATTTAATTACATTTCCACATGGTGAGAGATTATGATGATATGAGATGAGCCGGCAGACCATTAGATGTAAGTCTACTAGATTAAGCTGGACCCAGAAAATTCAGTTAAATATTGGAATAAAGTATAAATGACAGTTATAATTAATATTTGTGTTAATCATAATTTGGCAAAATTTTTGAGATGTTTGTGAACTGTTGGGATTAGACTGAGGATTGTTGTGTATATACGTATTATATGTATGATTTAATCGGTTAACTAAGTATTATAATTATTTATTGAGTTGTTTGGTTTTAAGGGTAAAACTGGTTATCCTTATTGAATTGACAGCTTACTCCTTGCCATTTATTTTTTTTTGGAGGTCAAGTGATTGCCAATAATTTCAGTATACATGATTGACAGAGTGAAGATTAGGTAGCGTCATCAGATTATTTTTGTAAAGTTATTGGAATGTATATGTATATTTTGAATGTAACAATTGGAGTAGTTGTGTTGTATGAAATATTTTTGTATTTAACAAACAATCCTCTCTTTTGAGACTAATGAGGAATTTGATGGTTAATGGTTTGTTTTGGGAAATATTTGCTTAATTGCAGTTTAAGATTTTGGGAGCCTCACATTACTTCTTGTTAACGTAAAATTATCGTATTATTTAGTTTAAATTCTATCAAATTGATTAAACTTTTAGGTTAAAACAAACTTTGGAAGTCTCCTTGAGAGAAAAGATCCAAGGAAAGGTGAGATTTATGATCAATCTGAACAGTTTCTTCACAAAAATGAAAAGCAACTGAACCAATTCCATACATTTCTTCAAAATCTGTAATCTGAGACTAAAAGCGAGAAAATCAACTCCATGCAGAAGATTAATCTATACTATGAACATCAAAAATTGAAAATCTTTATATCTCATCACTCTTCCGTACAATCCAAATTTACATGACGTATGAAAGAACACGAGTACAGTCAAATTTAGAAAACTATATCAACAATCAGAAATCCACAGAAAAATGAAATTACAATCTGACAAAACAGAACGCCTGTGTCCCAGAACAAAAATGTACAAGAAAAATCAAACAAGTGAAGAGGATATTTGAGAAAACCTGTAGTTTTTGTTCTTGGTTTTGATTCCTGAAAGAACATGATAAGAAAATTTCAATTTTTGCAGGGCCCTCTGGAAGCTGCCACTTTACGTGTACTATCGTCCGTCTCCATAGCAGCCAACCCCCGTCTTATTATCAAATTTTATTCGAAAAGTCAATTACAGGTCTTTGTAGCAGATGCAATCGTAATTACAAACTGGTGATAGAAGATCTCTCATAAAACATAGATTTCCATCACCAAGTATACGTCCCCCAAGAATCTCCAGGAGAACAATTCTGAACAGCAATAACTATCGATCATGGAGAAGTTGAAGTGGAGCCATTTCCCTGCAAATACTTCAGCTCCAAAGATACCTGTCTCTCAATCCGGAGCTGCCTGCGAAAATTCTTTATAAACGTTTCAGCCCTCTTATCAATATCATCTTCTGTTTGGTAGCTAATAGTTCTGCGAAGTCCATTTGGTGAAGAAACTGAATTTTCTAATGATTCTACATCATCTGTGCATGCCCTTAAGCCAGGTCTATCATTGAAGCTAAACCTGTAACTCCTTGAAGAAACACCGATCATGGAAGCTAAACGCCAACGGTTCATTTCAAAGCTTAGTAGGATCTTTACCTTGTTTACTACTCGCCTGAGGCGCCCTAGCAAAGAGCTGCTGTCCCTGCCCATGTTAGAGAATCGTATTCGGTGACAATGATACAAGTTAGAGAGGAAAGCACGAGACACATGTATATATATAGTTGTGTAAGCATGCTCTTGTTTAGATAGAGACAAGTGAATCGAAGTTGAGGAAATTACAATAAACTTCTGGGAAATTACAATAATACGTTTCAAATTGGATAACCGCGTCTAGGAAACAGCTTGAAAGCTGGAGTTCTACTTCTGAAAGTTTGAAGATGGTCAAATATTTGAATGGTTACAATAGCTGATCAGGAACTGTAAGGAATTATTATGATTAAGAAAGTGTAAAATATTCCATACTCTAATCATTATTTTATAGACTATCATACTTATTAAGATTAATATTATCTAAATTAGTCTGCATATTAATATGAATGAAGATTATATAAATTATTAAATGTGAGTGATAATATATTAACACTATGGATGTGCTCCATAATCCGTGTTCTGGATTTTGGAACCAGTCAAACTCTGCGAGACCGCTTAAAAAGAAAAAACAGAGTTATGTTTTACTAGTCGTCGACGCTGCATTTGCGTTGCAGCTTCATATGAAGAGATCGTGTCAATTTAATTGATACAAAAAGGAATGAAAAGTAAAGGACGATTCTTTTTAGTCTAATTTATTTGTAAATTAATGTACTAATATACACATTGATTCTCATTGCTTTCTTTATTTCTTAAAAAAACATATAATATTTTTGTTTCCTATTTTCATAAATTCTTTTATTAATTTTTTTTGTTAGACATATTGAAAGAATTTATAAATGATATATTTGCGACTATCTTACCTGTCAGTTTTATCAAAAGTTTAGTGACTATTGAATTAGATATGAAGATCTTTTCCATATAAAAATATTTTAATAATAAATCAAATAAACAATATATGGGCAATGTTTTGTAAATTGAATTGAAAGTTAAACCTATAAGATAAGAGGTTTGAGTTTTAAAAGATTTAATCAGTATTAAACCGTCATAAAACAGATTAAAGATTAAATAAAAATAAAAAGTTGAAACTACAATTGAAAAATATTATTCTTGTCAATAGAAGAATTGAAGTTTAATTTAAAAAAATAACTTATTAAATATAAATTATTTGATTCATTTTGACTTATAAAAATTAATTAATTTACAAAAATTAACTGATTAATTAATAAATTGATCAGTTTTTAACAAAAAATTATTAAAATAAATTAAATCAAAAATTTAAAAATCAAATTGACAAATTAGATGATTTAAAATTTTTATAATTAAACTAATTAAATTGGTCAAATTTTTTAATTATTATTGATGATCAATAGTTTTAAGTTTCAATTTCTTGACTTGGGCCAAGTCCAAACATCAAATGCACAAAAACTACACAGATGGGAGCACTTGTCATGGTCACGAGTTGGATGTCTTCAAGGACACCAGAAAACTTGCTTCGCCCAAATAGTAAAGCTATTGAGCCCAGGGATTTGACGGACTTGTTGATTTGGGTCAGAGTTAGATCCGTATTAGATTAAATGGAATTAAGTAAGATTTCTTCTGAACTCAAGAATGGACCGACGAATATAATACCAGATCCGAGTCCATAACTTTCTGAAATTATTCTACATCTAAAATTAAATAACAAATTTCATTCAATTAATCAAAATAATAGATTAAACCAAGTTGAATTATCTCAAAATAAAATTAAAATTAAAATTGATTATAATAATTTAATTAAATTTATAAATTTTGATTAAATTTTATTTAACATAATTTTTATAATTAATCAAATTTTGAAAAAAAATCATTAAATTCAAACTCAAATTTGAACTTTATCTCACTAAATTTAGTCAATTTATTATGAATTAAGTCAAAAAATTTTACTATCTCTAAAGTTTATCAACTTTTATAGATTTCAAGGTGTTCCAAAGTGCCTACTAACTATTTTCTTCATAGTTTTATATGAATTACAGTTTAACTTGCTACAATCCCACAACTGGACCCTATAAAGAGATTTGCTCCAGTTATTGAACTAACCTTCGGAGGCCCCAGTTGTGCGTACAACTATATAATGTTGCAACCGGGGAGTCCACTTACATGGGAGATTTGCATCATGGACCTAGTGAAGGAACATACTCATGGGCTTTGACACCACACTTCAACCCAAAACCTTAAAGCATTAGGTTTATGGGTCATTTCCACTTATATGTCCTTCACCAATTCCATCTCTTTCCAATATGGGATTCCACACAC
>JAOQMM010000008.1:841315-872865 GCA_027563515.1 Erythroxylum platyclados | reverse complement strand
ACCTTAAGGCATTAGGTTTATGGGTCATTTCCACTTATATGTCCTTCACCAATTCCATCTCTTTCCAATATGGGATTTCACACACTTGAATTCCCAACATATAAATCCTTGGCAAGTACTTACCCTACGTGACCGAACGATTTATGACTACTGGCAAGCATCTACGATTGTCTTCAACGCCCCTCGTTATCATCAACATGGATACCAAAAAACCAGCTTGTCAAAATCCACGTTCATGAGAACTTTGTGATATTTGATGTCATATGAAAAACAGATTCCTAAATATAAATTATTCCATATTGTCGAGGACCTGCCCTAACCCACTTAATTATTTACGAGTGGATCTCTATTTATTTTGAAGACCCTTCGTTAGGGAGACAGATGCCAAAAGACCCGGTTGTAAAAATCCATTTTCACGAAAACTTGTTGAAATTGATAACGTTAATTTATGTTCAATAAATTGAAATTAACCAATAAAAGGTTCATGGTTTATATTCAAGATAACTTAGCATGAAAATTTAGTTACTATTAAAGATCTAAAAAGTAAAAAACCAAACCAAATAAGCTATATCAAAACTTGGTTACTAAAGTTAGGCAAATGAACAATTAATAACACATAGAATGATCTGAATCAGTTATAGTAGGAGTTGGTAAAAAAAAAAGGAACAAAGTTTACCGTTTGGTTCAATTCATGGAAAGAATAAGCCTAGAGAAGGCTTTGTGAAGGTAAGTTAATTCAATTTGTTAAATTAAAATCAACATCGAAGTTTTTTGAAAAATTAAATTTTTTTTTACTATAGTTAAAATTATATCTACATTATAAGAAATTCAAGACATGAAGTCTACAATAAAATTTATAATATGATCAAAACAACTTCTTAAATAAGGCAACATATCTGCCTGGAAGATAGACTAGCAAAAAAACTACTAAAGATACCATTTATACTAAACTTATTTGAGATCTGGGTTGATACCACAGAAAATGATTTATATAAGAATTGTAGCACTATCTTAAAATTGTAAAATTAAAATGTTAGAATTGTACATGTATCTATCCCGCATAAAAAACAAATAAAGAAAGTTGACGAAATTCAACATTTCAGAAGGAGCAAAGGAAGTCGACGGCTTATAGTCAAGAAAGTTGAATCCATGCCACTTGTTTGAAATTAATCTTAAGATATACAACTGATTTAACTAGGTAAGCAATAAAGTAAATGTGTAGAGCCAAAATGGTAAACGAGGTAAAGCCTTAACTCTAGACTTCAAAAGCAATATGTCATGTTTTTATTTCGCTGGAAAGTGATGACAATTCCTATACAGATGCATACTCAACAACGAAGGACCACGTTAGGCAGCTGGACAAATATGTACACTTCAATACATATATATGTCTCTATTTACATACTCCCCTGATGGACTTCCTATTGCGTGTTGGTGTATTCTATTTGCTTTCTTGACGAGAACAACTGTTGCACCAGTCAACGATGATGAGCAAGTAGTTTGGTAAGAAAAGTCCGCACTTTGTGTTAGATGGTGCTGGTGGGTTTTAATCTAATGTTATATATTGTATGAACTTGTTTTTTCAGGTCAAATTGGGATCTTATGGTATAATACTTGCAATTTGTTCAGCCAATCACACCCTCCTTTTCAATGCAAGTAGTAGGTAAACGTATCCGACTTCCCATCATCATGGTTGGTAAACTCCTGATGTTGAATTTTCAGTGATTCAACATATTTAGTTCCGTACTCTTATGGTAGATAATTACGTTATATTTTATACATTCACTCTGTGCAAACTAGGTTAGAGTTGGATTCGATCATCAGTCTTTTGATTCGCTAATCCCAAGCTTGGACGAGTCTCTCATAAATAGTAAACCACTCTTTATCTTGACTGAAGAACATTCAATTAAACTAATAAGTACTTCAAACCCATTTATCCAATGTAAAGAGCTGTCCCTAACCTATGGCTTATCCAATTTTCCGTTGGAGTCATCGTCAAATTTTAATCTATTGGACCATAAGATAAATTGTAAAACTTGTGTAACTTTTTCCTTTAATTCATAATTCTTCGCTTTTCTCAGAACTTGAAAGAGAAGTGAGTTTATTACTTAATTCTTCCTTGTTACCTTCATATAATATAATTAAAACAGTAGCGAAGAATTTTGACGATGTCCACGACCGGCAACTTTGGATGTTGTAGTAGGTGAATGGAAATGCTTAGCGCAAATATTGACCCAGCCCACTCTTTGCCACATGCGTGTTAGGTAAAATTCTTACGAGGAACAACGACGGTGTCTTCCAGTCAAACCTGACATCCACATACCTACAACTGTAGTATTTTATTTATTTACTTGTTGCATGTGTACTCCCGATATCACCGTCATCACCAATACCCTTCACTAGCCCCATGGAACCAATTGATGAAACCAGATATTTTATCTAATGCTAAAAATGATATTATTTTAACTATTAAATAGAATTAAAGAGTTTTTAAATTCATATTTAATAATCAAAATAATATTATTTTAAATATTAAATAAAATTGGACAAAATAAAATTATACGGAAAATATTAAGAAGCCAACATTATTTTAAACATTAAATAAAATTGGACAAAGTAAAATTATACGGAAAATATTAAGAAGCCAACAAATTTGGGAATAACAGCCCAATCCTTCAATCGAAACTTGGAGGTTGATGCCTCCTCAAGTGTTTTGATTGAGATATTTTATGTGCTTTCGTTAGGGCTTATGGTGAGAACGGTGTACATGATAGTTCCTAGTGGTTCCTAGAAGTTTGGACTTTAGTTCTCTTATCATGCAGTGAAATTCCATTCAACTCCTTTTCACCAGCCACCCTTTGCTGTCATGTATCATCGCCTACTTGTATATTACTCCATCGAAATGCTCAACAAACCCAGGGGAAGCAAAACCAAACACCTACCTTCTCTTAATTTTTTGCACACTTAGTCTCCTAACTTCCACCTTTCTTTCTCTGATAACAGCAATGGAGGCCAAAACAGTGCAACAAGAGTTCATTTTTCGTTCCAAGTTGCCTGATATCTATATCCCAAGTCACCTCCCTTTGCATTCTTATTGCTTTGAGAACATTTCCCAATTCAAAGATAACCCTTGTTTGATCAATGGAGCCACCGGTGATACCTACAGTTATGCCGACGTCGAACTCGTCTCACGCAAAGTCGCTGCTGGCCTCAACAAGCTGGGCATCGAACAAGGTGATGTTATTATGCTTTTGCTCCAAAACTCGCCGGAATTTGTGTTTGCGTTCCTTGGAGCGTCGTACCGTGGTGCTATTAGCACAACTGCCAACCCTTTTTATACTCCGGCGGAAATAGTGAAACAAGCGACGGCGGCTAAGGCAAAGTTGATAATAACAAAAGCAGTTTACGCCGAGAAAGTGAAACAATTCGCTAAAGACAATGATGTCAAGCTAATGACCATTGATTCCCCACCTGAAGGTTGTTTGCATTTTTCAGAGCTGTCAACCGCCGACGAGACAGATCTCCCCGCCTTCAAAATCAACCCTGACGACGTAGTGGCGCTTCCGTATTCGTCGGGGACTACAGGGTTGCCCAAAGGTGTCATGTTGACGCACAAAGGCCTTGTGACTAGCGTGGCACAACAAGTAGATGGAGAGAACCCTAACCTCTATTTTCACGACAAGGATGTGATTCTCTGTGTTTTGCCTTTGTTTCACATTTACTCGCTCAATTCCGTGTTGCTGTGTGGGCTCAGAGTTGGTGCAGCTATCTTGATTATGCCAAAATTCGAGATCATATCGTTAATGGAACTTGTACATAAGTACAAGGTTACAATAGCTCCGTTTGTGCCGCCTATTGTTCTGGCAATAGCAAAGAGCCCTGAAGTCGATAGGTATGATCTGTCGTCGATTCGGACGGTGCTGTCCGGTGCAGCTCCGATGGGTAGGGAGCTTGAGGACAATGTGAGAGCCAAATTACCAAACGCTAAACTTGGACAGGTAATAATCTAAGTTGCTTACTGTTGCTTTGATCTTGTCCAAATATAATATTAATGCATTGGGAAAACAATCCTTAAAAATGTAAAGCATGCATTTTCTTTGTGGGATTAGTCAATTGAGTTGTATGTGCTAATCCAATCAAGAATTATTAGGTTACAGATGGTCATCACTCTAAAAATCCATCTTCGTCAGGTACTTGTCATAAGTTTCACGAAAAGTTCCTTCTAGGGTAACTGGCTTTTAAGAATCACTGAGGAGTAATAAAGTACTTGCGCCTTTAAGACAAAAAAAGACTGATGCGTCGTCATCGTAGTCAGGATTCTGGTATTGGTAAGATTGGTCAAGAGATTTAAGTTTGGAGTCATGCATTTGTCTGTAGGGTTATGGGATGACAGAGGCAGGTCCTGTACTATCAATGTGCCTGACATTTGCCAAAGAACCATTTGAAATCAAAGCCGGCGCTTGCGGGACCGTCGTCAGGAACGCCGAGATGAAGATTGTGGACCCCGAAACTGGTGCTTCCCTGCCGAAAAATCAAGCCGGAGAGATTTGCATCCGAGGTGACCAAATCATGAAAGGTACAGCTTCCTTAGCTTTTTTTCTTTCATTCTTTCTTTTTTTCCCTCTTTACTCTTTGTTAATACAAAATTTGCGTGTCAGACCAAATCTTTTGTGGTTTCTTGAAAATAGTAGCGTAAGTCGTTCAACTGCTATAGCATTTGAGCCGATTAAAAAAAAGTTGCCAAGTCAACTAATAATTGGTCATGATTTGAGATTGGATCCATTAAAATGCAACAGCAAGTTGAATATAAATAAATTAAAAATGTTGTTCGTTAGATCACGAACAAGAAATTCGCTCCTGAAGTGAAATAATCAATGTCAGACGGTTAACAACCATTTCAAGAAAAAAGTAGGTAGAACCTAAAAGAGAATTGGCCTAACAATTAGGTAGAGTTTTGCGTTCTGAGGTAGTTGCAACAACGACAACTAACGAAGAGATGGCCTGCCCTTTTGTTCTCGTTACGAATTGAAATTAACGCGTAGGGGACTTTTCGCCAATTATTGATGCAATTTTCTGTTCAGCAGGAATAGCCCACCTCTAGTATTCTTGTCCTTTCATTTTCTTTGTGGTTATCCTTTTCGATTGATTGGATATGGTCCCACAAAACCTGAAGTGACTCGGGTCCAATTGCTCACTTAACCATTCATGATTTATGATGCGATTCCTTAAAAAAAAAACAAGAAGTTAGTTATAAATTAGTTGAATCATGTGTAATTTGAATCTGACAAAGAAACAAGAAACAGAAACCAACTCTTTCGTAGAATAATCGATAGCTTAGAAAAGGTTTCACCTCAAGTACGGGCAGAAGATGAATTTTGTCTATTAACGATTGTGTTTTCTAGATACTGTATTGATGCGACCAGGTCAAATCATCAACACTTGTTTGTTATTCTTGTAAGAAACAGTCGTTGTATAATTTTTATATTTAAGTCGTATAAGTTGAGAAATTGTATATTTGTGGTTATGATTTTAATAGGCAATTGGAAAGATTAGTCAAATTGACCAACATTCGCTGTTTGTGTTCATAAACTGTCAGTAACATAACAATTAGTCTTAACTTAACCTCTTTAATTTTTGAATAAAAAGAGACGTGAAATTATTAACTAACTTGCTTGCTACTAATGTTGTGTATGTATAGGCTATCTAAATGACCCCGAAGCCACGGAGAGGACGATAGACAAGGACCGATGGCTGCACACGGGAGATATAGGGTACATTGATGACGATGATGAGCTCTTCATCGTTGATCGCTTGAAAGAGTTGATCAAATACAATGGCTTCCAAGTGGCCCCAGCCGAGCTCGAATCAATGTTGATCACTCATCCAAACATTTCTGATGCTGCTGTCGTTCCGTAAGTTTCTTCGCATTCGTCAATTCTTCTAGCTTTGACCAATAATTGGAGCTAACGAGTAATCGCCGTTGATTTGTTCCCAGTATGAAAGATGAAGCCGCAGGAGAAATCCCGGTAGCATTCGTTGTGCGATCCAACGGTTCAAAAGTCACGGAGGACGAAATAAAACAATACATCTCCAATCAGGTAAAAGAACACACATCATCATTGGCCAAATGAATTTAAGGTTCTTTCTTACTTCTTATCATAATCTAACGTTCGTTACTGTAACGATTTGGGCATGCAGGTTATATACTACAAGAGAATTAAACGGGTCTTTTTTACGGAAGCAATTCCAAAAGCTCCGTCAGGCAAAATCTTGAGGAAAGACCTCAGAGCAAGGCTTGCCACGGCGGTTGTATCCAATTAGCCAACACAGACCTGAGTTTTGAAAAAGGAAAAAGGGGGGACAGAGGAGAGAGAGAGAGACATTATTGACGTACAAATGGTGATCTTCCTAAGATCCAGCAACCAAAGGTCCTAAGGAGAGCCTGAGATTGTATTAATTTGTTATGTACATGATGCTATGAACAAGATAAGATATTGCAGCTGCCTCAAATGTCTGGTTTGTATTAGTTTCTTCACCCTTTTCTTTTTCTCCAAGGAAATTGATTCTGAATTGTCTCTATGTTGTTTATTGATTCATAGCTTTCTCTGCTTGGAAATTTTAGTAATTAACTTCATATCTTCTTGTATTTCTATATCACGTAGTATTGCCATTGCCACTTGGTGACGTCCTTAAGACTTCTAACTTATTTTGCGGTTGCGGGCTAAGGGTATGTACATAAGATATAAGCAAAATGCCCAAATATCAATAGCCTGAGGTTAGAATAAGGCTGGAAAGACCAATATACAAATGGCCGGGTTTGATTGATAGCGGAACATCAGGCCTATTTTCAAGCCTCCAAGAGCAATCAGTCATCAGGCCTATTTTCAAGCCTCCAAGAGTAATCAGTCATTGGCGCACTCATAATGTTTGACAAAATGTCATATTTATAAAGACAATGCTTCTTTTTAGTGCATAAACATAAGGCTTGGAATGGGTGACTGGATTAAACAGTGCTCAAAGTTAAATTCTTTCTTGATTTAGTATTCTTACATAGACAATAACATATCGTTTTGGAAACAAATTAGAAGTAATATTTTATTTTAAAAAAATTTCTAAGCAAATAAAGCTTTTCATGGTTTTGATAATTTAAGGTAATTTACAGTGATAAGGTGTTTTGCCGATATACTTGCTATAACCAAAGAGTTTTGATCTTCACTTAATACGGAAAACCTGAGTGAGTGGTGACACATCAGGTTCCAATACTCGAATTGTCAATCTCTTGGTCAACTTTTGTTTTGATCTTTTTGTCTGCCACTAATCATGAAAAATCCCTCCCTCACTTGATGAGGCCAACCAAGGGCAAAAAGAGGAAGATCTCATTTTAATGGGAGAGAACTTAAAAAATATGGTATCTATCTTGAGTTAGAGATAAGAGACAAATACGTGACAAGATATCGGAAACACAAACATTTCATTCATGCATGCAACTGTTGAACAATAAAGCTATTGAAATGACAAAATTCAATGACATGATTAGCTTTGAACTTGCGATAAGAGAATTGGTCCAATCAGTTTTCATTCGGAAAGAAAAAGAAGAAATCGTATTATATGAACTAGCAGTACTTTCAACCATTTTGATTATTTTCGACCCTAATTTTTGTCACATAATTTCTTGTTTTGGGCCAACGAGAATGCATGAGATCCATGGCGAATCATGATTTAGCTGCATGCGCCATGCATTCTAAACAAGCTGAAGATTAATGACCGTGACTGGTAGTGATAAATTCTTTGTAGCCTCTTCTTTCCTCCTTAGACACCAAACCAATAATTCTGGCAAATGGATCCAAAAGTTAAAATTCTTGAACCTAAAAGCTGAAAAAGTGCTAGAAAAAAAAGGTGGGTTTCAGTAATGGACCCTCCTCTCAGCTAGATAGCTTTGCATCCATCAGGAACGAGAGAGTTCATGGTATGCAGCCCAAGAGCACTATAAGGAAAAATCCAAATGACTCAGCTTCAACATCAAACCTTAACACACCCACTTCCAAGTGTTGATGTATATATGATAGTTGGTAGTTGATAGGTATCCATCTCACAGGGACTCATTACATAATTTCACAACCATGTAACAGTAATCTGTCAGGAACTAACTAAAATCAGTGGAGATGCAGAGAAGAAGCAGATAAAAAAGGGATCAGAGGAGGTGCAGGTTGATGAGCAAAGCACAGTGAAAGTCACTATCCACGTGTGTGCAGAGAAAAGAGAGGCACAAGCTCCTCCATGACCCATTAAATGTTCACAAAACCGACAGATACAAACATGTCCACTATCATTTCGCCATATCAATTCCCTTCTTAGGATATATCCTTATTATCTAGCATATGGCAGAGTTTCATTGATCACCGTCTCATCACCTACTTACACCTTTCACTTTTTCCCATGTGAGTCTCTGTCTCTCTTTCTGTGTATTCTTCTTTTCTTATTGTTTAGGCTTGTGTCCGACATGTTTACATAGAGAAATAACTTAGAAAATGCACCGATAAGTCCGGAGCATGAAGGTGAAGAATGATTGCATATACGAGCCAAGAGCTCAATGTCCACACATCCACTGTTGGAGGGTTGTAGCTAAAGTACAAAGGGGACGCATTCCATTTACTTTGAAATGATTGTTGCCAAGGAATTAATGTTCCTAGATTGGAATCTCCATCACTGATTGACTCACTGTAGGTGCGGACACTAGGCAATTTCTCGGTTTGTGTAGTGTCTGTGATTAACAGACAGGAATCAGCGCAATCATAGCCGACCTGCAAGATTTTGATCCCACAATCAGGGTCTCTAATATCATTAGAACCATTACCTTAATGGCCTAATGTGGTTTATCCACAATTAGTGGATATTAAAATAGTGGTTGCTTCGGAGCACATACTGGATTTTACTTGACTTCTTCCTTACAGTTATTTAAATCCCATCACCCATGTGCTTGTCTCGGTTTACTATAATGTCAATAGTTAGAAAGTGATAGGGAGATTCCTACGAAGGAAGTGAGGTGAGGACAAGGTATGGAAGAAAATGAGTTCCATAAGGGCAAAACGGAAGATGGAATTCATCTGTGTTCTAAAGTATCAACAAGTTCCAAGACATTTTCTACCATTGTTTGCTCTTCTAAAACTGACTAAATGTATCGAAGTTAAGGTACCAGTAACCACAAGAAGAACTCTATATGGTGTCTTTTCTTAGTGTTTCGTTACAATGTCTTAACATGGAATCTTTGGCATCTAATGACACCATCTATTTCAGTCTTCCGATTAAATTACATCTTGGTATATGCTTTGATGATGTAATCTACAAACAATATAAATATGTAAGAAAGTGAGAGAGGTTCAAATGAATGTCTGAAACATGCCATGTGAATAAGTTTGTTTATTAAATTATCATGCTGTTCTCCTTAATATTCAATACCCTCCAGTCAGTAGTCAAAATAAAATCTCTCTCCATATATATACTATCTAGCAATTGATCTTTAACCATGACTTGTAATTAGGGTTCAAAAGGTAATGAACCTTACTTAATTTCTCAATGATAATGTTTTTCTTTCAACTGAAATTATTGATAAAGAGATAAGGTCTTGAACCTTTCCTCATATTTGATCGTTTACTGATGATAATTTTAATAAGATTTTACTTAAATTCTCAAAATTAAATAATATTAAGTTATAAATCTTATGAGTAAAAGAAAGGAAATAAGCAGTGCTTCATTCACTAATCACATGATAGTGCATTAAAATATGGTAAAACTTGTATATTCATGCATAAACATTTGGAGCAATCTTGAAGCAGATTATATGTTGGAAAATCAGATTTGATACATTAGTACTTGGGCAAGCTTCTTGCTGATCAGAAATCTCTTGGATTCTAATGTCTGTGGTCAAACCCAACCTTGTGATGTACTTCTAGGAAGCAACACAGCTAGAAGTAGAGGGACTACTACTTGGGATTAAGTTAATTATCTAATGATCAATCTCCAGTGAAAAAGAGATTACATAAATTTACTGACAATAATACATCCACACTCATCCACTTTCTTATTGCAAGTCAAGCTTAGCTTGTTTATGTTCAATAATAGAGTTCTTGTATTGGCAACTTGAATTAAGTACATGATTGGTGATATGAGGGAAAGAAAGAAAAACCTTTGTTTAAGTTGAGATGATAAAGGGTCTTTAATTTAATAATTAAAAGTTGTCTTCGGGATTACATAGAAGTGAAATGGCATATGGATTTTTTTTTTCTTGGACCGACAAAGGATTACAATTCTGCCATTAATGAAGGCGACAGCCCTTCGATTACCCACTGATTTTTGCAGCTACTTGTCTCTCTATCACTCTTTTTAACACACATACACAAACAACAACGATGCCATCTTTTCTCATTAACTATATGTGGCTGCAGAAACAGTGAATCATTGCGCCTACTAATAAAGGATGAATCTTCTTCTTCCTTATATCTATTATCTTCTCTTCTGATCCTGTGTTTCCAGTACCCTACTTCAGTTTTATATCAAGGTTCAAACGAACTTCTCACAAGGCCTGGTCTCAATCTCTGAGCAACTGATATAAGCCGTTTTTCATACAGTTTGCTTCTGGGTCATGGATTTTCAACCCAATACATCTCTACATCTAAGCCTACCAAGCAATCAGCTAAACTTGGAGCTTGTTCTTGACCTATCGTCTTCTTCTTCCTCATCACCTCATAGTCCAGTAGAGCCTCGGATTTTCTCATGCAACTATTGTCAAAGAAAGTTCTATAGCTCCCAAGCTCTAGGCGGTCACCAAAATGCTCACAAACTTGAAAGAACCTTAGCCAAGAAAAGTCGTGAGCTAAGTTCGGCAGTGCGATCTCATGGTGCATCAAGCCCTCGATCAGGATCGTCCAGCACAGAAAGCTCATCAAACCATGCTCGCAGTAGTCATCATCAGCATGCCCTAGTAGGGTTAGAGCCGAATGCACATGCCAGTAGGTTTGTTGGTGAAATGAGCTACGGTAGAGGACAATTGAATTACAGTTCTAGAGAAGATAGACTGGGCCCTTGGTCAATGGGATATCGACCTGAAAGTGTTCAAGAAGAATTGAGCCAGCTTGACCTGTCCTTAAGGCTTTGAAATGTAATTTCATTCTTAACATTGCTCTTGCATATTGTTTCAGATGTAAGCTATTTTGATTTGCCTTATTTGGTTTCGATTTCCCTAAGGAATGAACTGTGACTGATGATATTGAACTAGACACATTTTGACATGACGATTTGTATCCAAGAGTCATTAGCATCACCGATTTGATCTTTTCTGAACTAAATCCCATCGGTCATTTAGAACCGACCAATTATCTGTTCATAAATGTTGCAGTTAGTAACGATAGACCTTTTATGGATTATGCTATTATTTTACAAAATAAATGAGGCAATATTTAAAATATGAATAAAATAAAAAATGATATGTGATAAGTTGCCATCTAGGTTCATATTTTATATGAAAAATGTGTTAAATATTTAAAGTTTAATTTGTTTTATTTAGCATAATGTAGAATGACACACTAGTTAGACTTGGCACGAAAATTTATATTTTTCTGTGATTTTTTTTTTCGTTCTGAACAAAAATAATCAAGGCAAGTAACCCGTAGACTTCGGGCGAGGGCTTCCTAATGCTTATCCTGTTGCCTATTGATATGAACCATATATAGTTAAAGTAAAGCAAGGTTGATTTCGTGGAACATGAGCTGGAAAGCACTTTCAAGACGGATCAATAGGAAAAATATAAACAGGAAAACGGGATGATGTGTCCTAAAACAAATTCAGTTCATTGAGAGTGGGAACTTGTCAAAAATGGAGGTGCAATAGTTGAGTGGAAGTTCCTTCATTCAGGTCTCTTCCAAACATTAGTTAACATCCTCCTCATTTAATCGAGTTTTCTTTATTATTTTCGATAGGTTCATTCACTACTCCTTCAAAAAAAAAAACATCAATTTGAAAATTTTATTTTTTTAAAAATAAACGTATTAAATATACAAGACTTTTCACTCTACAAAATTTAAAGAGGGTCATAATATACGTAATTTTTTTAATATTTTTATAAAAAACTTATTTTCATAACTTAAACTTGTAAACTTATAGTTACAAAAGAACAAGTTTATTGGTTGATCTAATATTCACCCTCCAAAGTTAATCCTAAAACCAAAAATAAGGAGATTATGTAAAATGGAAAAAAATTAGGGATGAAAGTTTTTTTTTTTCTTTCTCGCTCACGTAAGATACTCCTTTATTTGAAAAGACATGTAGATCGTACGGCCTTTCGTTAGTTTTCTCATATCCGCTCGTTGAACTTAGTTGATGCTGAGTTAATCAATGATTTGTGGTCCACTTACTCAACCCCCAACAGTGTTTGCGTCTTTGACATCGGCTTTTAGGGATGAAGGCTTTTGATTGGCTCTTTTGTTCTTTTCATTTTATAACAGGATCTAGTAGTTGTTTTTGTTTTTAAGACGTGAATTAAATAAGTTTGAGTATGCATAATAATTTATAAATTAGTGTTTTTGAGAAATCAACTCCAACTTATAGAAAGTTTATGCATATATGCTTCCACTAAAACCCTTAGAACATTACAAACCCGTATAATGAAGTTAAAAAAGTTATAAATTTATCGAAATGATCATAAACACAAAGTGATATTTTAATCAGTATATATAATATGCCTTGGTATGCTAAACTTTGCCTATTTCAAAGATGTTGAGATTGAAGTGAAGGCTCCAAAATACCTCTCTCTATCAAGAGGCAAATGGGTTATGAAAAACTACTATCATGATTAATGCAGATAATGTTGTTGTCTGTTTTAAGCAAGTCATTAGGATGAGTCCCTAGAGATAATGTTGGGTTGCAATTGTTTTCACCTGATTTGACATCATAAAACGAAGATGATAGAATTTAACTTAATACAATGAAACAAATCTTAGACAAATTTAATACGTAAATAGATTCTCAAGGGGCCTAATCGATGTCCTCTCACACTATTCACTGACCGAGCGAGTAATTCTCATCATGACACGGTTCATCCATCGGAAGCCCGTGTTAAATTCTCGAAGTGCTTAATATTCAAACTGTCACAGTTCCCCAATCTAGTGGGACTCTAGCTTGCTTGGAGATCATCTTGTGCTGTTTATGGCTTTTATTATGGGATCCATGTGAAGCTTCACTTAATATAAGGAAGTGTCAACAACAGATAATCAATTTCAATGTTAACTTTTTAAGCTCCTGGAACAAAACGATCAAATGTTAGAAAAAATATTCTAGCTTTCCTTGCTTGTAAACTCGAAATTGTATCTGGGGTGGATCAGAAGATAGGCTTTTTCATCTACAGGATGAAATCTCAAGTTAGTTCCTGAACGTAAGCTTGCACGTTGACAGGAGACAAGAAGGTGATATTTTGCATCGATTGATTTAATGGAAGGTTTTATGCTCCAAAAGAATCAATTGTGGTTGGGTTTACGACCCTTAGATTGAATTTTTGTATAAAAGACAATTTCAGTTCTTTATAAAAGAATAAATGATATGGTATGGTATAACGCAGTTACTTTCGGCGATTAAGACCTAGTACTTAACATGGGGCGTGAAGAAACTACTGAAGACTAGTTGGACAAAAACTAGAGCAAATCCACATCTTAGAAACAGAAGAGAGGTATATCATGTGTTTTTTAAAAGAAGAAATATAAAAAAATAGAACGCAAAGCAAACATGATAAAGTGTGTAAATTGTGTACTCTTTGATTGCATATCTTATGATGAGGTTATATAAATATATAGATGAATTAAGCATACATGATAGATTAGAATTATGAACAAGATAAAATCAAATCAAAACTAAACATTGTTGAGATATATATCAAAAAAATACGAAGTCTTTTGCACATGTTTTCAGTTTCACTCAAGCTCGCACCTAATGAAAATAATAAGCTTACCTTGAAGTCGAGAAAATACAGATGAAGATAAGGACTTGGGTTATAATATCAGCAAGTTGATCGGAAGAAGAAATATGGTGAATATAAAGAGCTTTGATATCAACAAAGTCTAAAAAACAAAAAGGGATATCAATCTCAATATGCTAAATGCAAGTGTAAGATTATCACACCAAAGCCTAGATTTGATTGAAGAAAGACCAAGTTCACTAAGAAGAGACTTGATCCAATATAGTTCAACAACAATAGTAGATAGTTTTTGGTACTCTAAGAGATAAGATTAGAACCAAAGAAGATGCAATAGCTAGAAGTAGAGCATCAATTATCAGGAAAGCCAACTCCATTAGCATCACAATATGCTTGTATGGTGAAAGAATCATTGTGGGCAAAGTGAATATGATATATGTCATTATGCTTATACAAATTAAATCCTTATTTTGCTTTTAATTTATTAAACAAATTAACATATGGCAAATAAGAGTAGATTTTATGAAGAAAGTTAGTTTAATAATTTAGTTTTTTTATTATAATACTTTTAATTAAAAAATGTTTCAAAGAATCATTCTATTTTTTTAAGAGACAATTACATCTTAATAATTTTACTCATATGAAAAAAATTCTTAACAAAATATAAACATCACCAACGCCCATATAATATCCTCTTTAACCCACATAACTAAGATATAACATAAAATTTTAAGAAAGTGAACTTATAACTCATTCGTAGAACCATGCAATCGATATTCCAGATTTAGAAATTATTTTCTTTGTCATTGAGTCGTAATTATCTAATATATATTGCTGAATTTTTTAACGATGAAACCAAGTCGTACAAATATAAAATTTTTAGTTTAGAAAGCGTATACTAATACTTCATTAACGACTCAATTTCTTTCTAATATCATATATCTTCTATGCAAGCATGTTTTAAGTGGTTTTACAACTCAAAATATACTACATTCACAAATTTTGAATTTTCTGAAATAAAACAATTTTTTAGCTTCTTTCAATTAAAATTTAAAGTTTTCTTATAGATTTTATTTCCTAACTAACGAAGATCCAAATGGTCACTTAAACATAGATTAAAGTATGGAATTTTATTTTTGAAATATTCATAATGGTTATAATAATTTATTAATCTTTCTATACATTCATATATGAATGTGGATGCTGGTATTCTGACCTTCAATTAAGGAAAACATATCCTCTGTTTTGAATAAAATTAAATAGTAATAACTAAAAGAGAACTCGATGCGCCGATTAGGAATTTAGGACGAGCTTGATGTCATGTGTATATGTGTAAATGGCCAAGAACCTGATGAGGTCCAGTCGTTTGGACCGCCAATTTTATTTTCTTCCTCTAATTAATGACCTGCACTAATCTTTCCGCTCATCGTACCTGCTAAAATGTCAATTCTGTTGTCATAGAGCATCCAATAATATCTCTTCGTCCCGCAAGTGGCAAAAGGTCTTTATGAGATTTTTGAAAACAACTGGATTAGATCAAGTTCGTAATCTATCTAGCTAAATAGTGTTCAGTGATAATCATTGACAGTTATTAGCATTATCAGTCCAATTCCTCGAGTGGCATGGTACAATTCACTTAGAGTACAATTCATGGTAATAACTTTAAGCAGATGATTTTGGTCCCGTCCGATCTGCTCAGTCTTCTCGAGTGAAGGATATTAGGAAACGGAAAGAGAACAGGGAAAAAACGTGAAGATCAGGTGGGTTTTGGCAACAGAAAACGTTTTGGTGAATAAAGCCTAAACAAATTGAAGGCAGAGATGAAGGAAATGATGGCCATGGGAATAGTTGCTGCATAACCAGAGAACAAACCAATGCCAATTTGGATGCAGAATCCGGTGAACTTGCTGCACCATGTCATCCATTGGAACACCTTTGCTCCTTTTAACACAAGTACTGAATGCTCCATTGCCGCCGTTGTTGTCGCAAATGTAACGTAAACTGCTATCTGTTTCATTACCACGGATGAGTATCAGAAATGAACGAAGTATATTTATCAGCACTCATACTCTACTGATAGAACTTCTAACAAGTTTCCAAGAAAACTAAAGTTTACTTTAGATTATCAGGTATAAATACAATAGCCCCATGGAACCATGGAAAGAACAAAATGCTACTAAAATAGAAGGAAAGTGGCATGTATATATAACTAAAAAAAAATTAATTATTTCCTTTTAAGATCTAACCATATTATTATTATTATTTAGTGATAATTAGTAATTATTGTTATTAAATTGAAAAATTATTTTATTAAAATAATATTTTTATTATTTATAATAATAATAACCGTTAATAACCATCAAATAATATTTACCAAACTTTTTTTTTATTAATTGTGTGTACAACAATGCAAAGGTGCAAATACCATTTTGGAAGAGCATGAAGGCATTATGATTCGAGGGGAAGATCTAGAGTAGCCTTGTGGATGGACCACAAATTGAATTGGGAATGGTCTTTTTTATTTTTTTTCAGACTTAAATAACATATGAACTCCTAGTCAAATTAGCATTTGGAGAAGTTCCAACACAAAATTTTTGAGGTTACTATACATTCAAGCACTTCATTGTTTTCACATATTAGGTTCTTCAATTCATCATGGCATTGGTTTGAACGAAAATTAAATCCAGTATGATTAGATAGAAGAACAAAAGACAGATAATAATTACATGTAGTCAAAACTAACATGGAGAGCACAAATAAAGTTAAAAAGACCAGATCTTATTTCTTACTGGACGAAAGAGCTCAATTCTATTTAATGTAACAAACTTGAATAAGAGACAAACTCTGTCGATCAGTGCAATTGGCAGTAGGACTCTCATATATGATAAATGGAGCAATAACTTACGGTGGCTCCACCTACTGCTGCATCGACAGGCAGGGAACATTACTAACAATGGCTATAAATATTATATCAGACACCAAAAATATGGCAGAGATAGTTGTACATGCATGGTAGACATTTATATTCATGAATTTTTCATTTTGGTTGTTCAGATTGCACTTAAGTTTCCCAAGGGTTGGGTTTTCAATCATTAACTTTCACGGTTGTCAGTATTGGAACACAGATAACCAGAAATTAAAAAAAGAATAGGTACGATTTCTTGGTCCTGTAGGAAAACCTAATTTAGCTGCAAAACTACAGATTCAGACGGGAAATTAAGATGGGAAGAGATCTGGCATTACACGTACTTCAAAGGGCAATGGAATGAGTTCAGCATAGAAGATATTTAACTGTAAGTACCTGATCGAACAAGTAACAGCTCCAAGCCACGAAGAAGTAAGACCCCTTGAAGTTTCCTTTAGAAGGGTCGAATAAAAGAAATTTGCCCAACTGGAGCAGATTATACACAGCAACTGCAGAGTCAACATAAACCAAAGCTCTGCAGACATCAAACAGTCGAATTTTTAGAAGTCAAATAATCAAGAAAAACAGAAAAACCTTAGATGTTTATAACCATGAGTTGCATGTAAAGACATAAGTAAAGAAAAAGTAGAATCTCACAGAAGAGCTTTCAGGTACTTATATTTGACTTCTCTTTCAAGGTAAAATATAAACTTCTTCTGCGAGTCTAAGCCCACCAAGCAAGCTGTCAAAACCAAAAGCAGGATCGAGCAAAGCCTCAGAAAAGCTTCCACTTTGGGTGTTCCAAGCTCCATGGCCTTGTCAGAATTGCGCACTGGTCACCAGTGTTCAATGCAACCCTTTTTCACAATGTCACCTTAGCTCAATCCACTGCTACTCTTATAGTAGGCCATGAAAATTGGCTAGTTTAAGATACAAGATAAAAGGACTGGTGGCGAAAGGTCCACGAGTACTCGAGGCTATTTATTGCTGCTTGCTCTCACCACAAAGTTAAGTCTCCTTCTCTTGGATTTGAATTAACAACCTTTATGGATTCGTTAAGGTTCTAAGATTTGACAAAAAACTAATTTTAAATTATTGAGTGAGGTTATGGCCCTATTCTATCATGCAATCGTTCATAATCTTCTGCTAATTAAATAGATTTTAAAGCAAGTTTCTTGATTGATTTTTGGAAATAATAGACATAGAGAATTTTTAGTAACTTGGAAGTTTAAAATAAGTTCATGAAACTAAGTCCATCTAAATAATGCAAGTGAAACATTTACAGATTTACTAACAATAACAACAATAACAATACTTAGTATAAATCTTGCTGAAGTTTGAAATCTGGAACGATCTAATAATATACAGTCTTGTCCCTAATTAGTAAAGATTATTTCTCGTAAAAAGATAGTTACCTATCATGTTCATAAATATGGTTATTATATGCCAAAAGAATTACATTAGCATGAGTAACTCATAATTGTTAGTCAAGCTTTTTAAACTTTGATGAGAGAAATAAATGTCTTAACAACCTTATATGAAACAATTTTCACAATTTTGTCATTAATGTGAAAGTTGAAAGCCCTTCGCTTTTGCTCAATATAAGATTAATCCTTCTTTCCACTTAATCAATGGAAGAAAAGAAAATATCAATTTTCTCTTTTAAGAAATGCAGAAAGTACATATTTATATCAATCTTTTCTTTTAAGAAATTCAGAAAGTACATATATTTATTACTTCTAATAAGAGTTGTACGTAACATCACCAAATTAAATTCGTTTATCGAGAAAGACAGGTATCTGTATTAACTAATTGAATAGAATATTAAGAAGACAAGTGGGAGTGCTTCATTTATATCAACTGCCTCTTGAGTCAGGTTTCTACACCCCAACTAACCCAATTAATTCACTTATTAGAGTCGTATCTTGAATTGCATCAAAATGTCTAAGCTGTCCTCGCATGGATTTCATGTACATGCTTCTGTTTCCCTTTTAAAGAATAGAAAAGAAAGACAATAGCTGGTATAGAGATGTATGTTCATTCACTGATCTAGGACTTAAGACCTGTAAAGAGGCCATAAACGTTTCTTTATAAAGATAGCAATTAACTTGCATTGCACTATGGGTGTAGTGTTTCGTTTGTTGATCACTTGTTCCTGATTCTGGGTTTAGACAGAAATTTGACTTCCTTTCTAAACTTCTTATGATCTTGTATGGAGTTCACCTCATCTATGAGCTTCTTTTGTGCCGACTATGTCAAGTTCACTTGCAACATTCAAGTTTCAAGGGGGGAACTTGAGCAATAATTTATTATCACTCAAGTTATCATATAATTATATAATGGTAACATGGCTAATTTAGAGTACTTGTGTTTGAAGTTGCTATATGATTTAAAGGATATATAAAAACATTTAAATAATCATTTCATACGATCTAACTTTGTAATTAATTTTTTAAATTACTCAAATTTAGTATATCGACTCCATTTCGATATATATTCTTAAAAATTAAATATTCACAATAAAAATGATAGAAGAAATTATTATATGGAATGGCATGGCACTTCCATTTCATAAAATAGTATAAATTCCATTAACTTATGTTAATGAAAATACAACAAATTGGTAAAATGACTTTAAACAACAATAATTCTAAGAATATGATCATATAGTAAACTATGTTTTCACACTATATAATATTTTTTTATCATTCATCGAAATAATAAACCAATATGGCTGTTTCATTTTGATTTGCTTTTGGTTTAATTATTTTTTAGATGACAAAAAATGTGTAGATGATTTCTCTTACGGGCACATTACGACATTCGCTGCATGTACAATCCTAAGTCCTAACCCGCCCTGTGGTGGGGGTCAACTCCAAATTCCCAACTAATAAGCTCTGCCATACGTTGCGTCCCATTCATTGGCGACAATCCACGTCGTTCGTACGAATATGAAAAGACATGTTTTAAATTTAAAATGGTATATTTCTTAAGCAACCATAATGTTAAACGAGTAAAGTTAATGATGTAACAACTGATAAGTTTGTGCTTGCAAAACAAATCTCGAAAAATTAGAATTGAAATTTTTCACAATAATGCATCAATCCAAAGATACCAATTTTTGTCTCAAGACGACAACGCGCAACTCGAATCCGAGTGTGGATGATTCAATGGTACAAAATACATAAAAAATGAAGAAGAGGAAAGCAAAATGTGATCGATGAAAACTATGAAAACATCAATATGTTTTCATTGCATTTCATCTGCAAATTCAAGTTATGAATATTTTTGGACATAGCATTCATTAGGAAGGCCCTGAGGGAAGCGTTTAGTGTCTTTGCAGTAATCGTAGATCATGTAGTTGTCCTGCACCCATTTCATTTGACCTTGTCGTGCATAATCGAGCTCTTCCCAGAGCCATGGATTGTTGCTCCAATCAGAACCGCAAGAAGAGGCTCCATTGTTCCAAATACAAGCATTGACATTGAAGTTCCTATAGGATGCTATGAATGGAGCTTTCGTCCAATCTATTTTGACTAGTCCTCCTCTGGTTGCCCAGTCATCAGCATTCCATAGACTAGAGTAAAGGCACATTGGTTGGTTCTTGGGGAATGGAACTCCATTAGACTCCAAGTTCTCAAATTCTCTTATTGGAATGCCATCCACGGAGAAACTGAAAAGGAAATCATTCAGAACATTAAGTTACTTGCTGGTCATACTTACTATTGCGAATCTTTGTAACGATCACAGTAGATGTATGTATGAGTTTCATGTCCAAGGAATGGATTGCACTCACATTATGCGTTTTGGATTCCAGAGGATGGAGTAGGTGTGAAAATCAGCAGTTGGATCAAACCAAAGATAGAATTGCTGCTCTCTGTTGCCTTTGCCTTGACTGAACACATTTGTGTGAAGAATATATGGTTCTCCTGTAGCGTTCCCCAAGAACTCGAAGTCTATCTCGTCATGGTTCTGCCCTTGTGAAGATAACTGCATAGCAAATCAGGAACATCGTTTTTTATATCCTGGAACATAATTCAGGAAGACAGGAACTGAAGAAGTAATATGTAGAGCTAATGTGTTAATAGACCCTTACATAGTAGGCAGTCACAGTGCCAGCAGAATTTCCAGGAACAAGTTTGAGCTGCATCTCGATTTTCCCGAACAAATACTGATTCTTGGATTGAAATGCTGAGCCAGAGCTCTTGTCAAGAACTAGGTTGAGTGCCTCACCATTGTTGTATGTGATAGCTTTATCATGTCCCCATGTCACATAGAAATCTTGGTAGAAATTTCCTGCAGAGGTAGCTATCCAGAAGTTGGCAAGCAAACAGATGAGTAACCCTGCTTCCATAATTGATGGATGAGAGCAAGAATAAGCCATTGAACTCGATTCGTAAGCTTGATGGTGATGAATTAGTTCTGGTTTAATTAGCATTTTATATAGAAGGAGATAGGTAGACAAGAAAACGTATATAATTTATTGTTTATGGGACCTTAGCTGTTTAACCAAAAGCGAGATGTAAATTAGTAGTTGACAACTCGAGTACTAATTACAAAAAAAGAAACCTAAACACGGTTTTTTGCAGAGAAAAGGTCAAGGAATAGCTTTATTTTTGTTCATCATTACAATTCTTTGGCCCAACTTCTTGTGTATATTTAACCTTTTCTTCAGGTTTCTTTATTTCTATGGCCGTCCTGGATAGAAAAATGAGCAAAAGGCAATAGAAATAGAGTTTAGCATTCTTTACAACGTTTAATTGGACTAACATGGATACCACAAATATTGTAGCTAACACAACACCCTGTCAAAACATGTCCTAGGACTACTACATGCGTAAGTAGTGATATTAATATTGCATTCATGAAGTCTGACTTTGAGGCCAGCATTCGATTTCCTTGATTTTTAAAAGGAAACCCGTCAAAATATTCTTCTGTTGGAGATGAAACAAGCAGCAGTGACAACTGTGGTGTAGTGATCCAGCCAAGTCTTTTTCAGCCTTAACTGTAATATACAATCAAAAAGTGAAAATTCCGATCCCTTCATGGACACGCGACAACAGTAGAACAAACATTACTCACATGTGGCAGTCTTAGGTAAGTTTGGCAATGGATAAGACTTATATGAGCCCGCCTCCGATCTTATCCAATTTCACCTTCTATGGATGCAGAATGATACGAAGTTGTTCTAGTTTAAGCTTGACCAATGATGTAAGTCTTTGTCATTTTAATTAATTTAAATATGATTTATTAATTTTGGATTATTGTGATTTTGTCTGTATGGCAATTTGATCTAAATTTAAAGAGAGTGATTAGTCGAGAGTGAAAATACATAAAATTTTTAAATACTATTTGAATCAAATGTCATATTTAATTTTAAATTAATCAGAAAATTTTCATACATTGGCGTTCAAATGGATGAGGTAAAGTTCCTGATTTACGCAAAGCAAGAGACCACCGAATTCCTCTGATCTTGGATCGGACCCAAGGGAACTCACAGATGGGATTTCCATTAAGACAGCGTACAGCTGGCTCGGTGACATGCCGTGCGGCTCTTACGAACCAAGTATATGTGAGCAAACTTATTTTTATTCGAATGTAAAAAGGATTATACGTAATTAATCGAATGCAAATTGCATAAGAAAACTCAGAATCCAATTAATTAAAAACTTCTACAACACATTTTTTATTATCCAAATAATTCAAAATACTCATTCTTAACAAAGATGTTATTCGTGTCAATCTCCATCCATCTTCTGCGAATCTTTTCTTTGTCTACCAAGCTTTTTTCCAGGATATATTAGTTACTTTGAAGTCTGCACTCTGGAGGAAAACCTTGAGGGAATCGCTTAGCGTCTGTGCAGTAATTATAGATCATGAAATTATTCTGCACCCATTTCAGCTTCTTCTGGTTCAATTCGTTTAATTCCTGACGCATCCATGCAGTATTCGTAGGACATGATGATCTCCCACCAGACCAAATGCAGGCATCAGCTTTGTAATTCCTGTAGTATGCGGTAAATGGAGCCAGAGTCCAGTTTGTCTTGATAAGTCCCCCTCTTGTGGCCCATTCATCTGCGTTCCATAAGCTTGAATGTATCCTCATCGGCTTGGTATTTGGGAAAGGAACTCCCTCTGACTCGAAGTTTCTGAATTCTCTTATTGGGATACCATCAACTAAGAAACTGAGAAAATGCAGCAAGATGATTAACAAAACCAACATATTTACAAAATACTGAAGCCGAAAGTTGATAAAGCCTGAACTCACATAATTGTTTTCCTGTTCCAAAGAATGGAGTAAGTGTGGAAATTTTTAGCAGGGTCGAACCAAAGGCGAAACTGTTGCTCTCTGTTGCCCTTTCCTTGAGTATATACATTCGTGTGAAGTGTGTAAGGATCGCCACTTACGTTCCCCAGGAATTCAAAGTCTAACTCATCCCAGTTCGACCCTGCCAATGACTTCAACTGTAATATGCAACGGACGTACGTTATTGGCTACTGTAGACACTTATGCAACATAAAATACGTGAAAATACATATACATATACTAACAAAGTAAGCGGTGACAGTCCCGGCAGAATCGCCAGAGACGAGCTTGATCTGCATATCAATCTTGCCAAATAGATACTCATTCTTTGACTCAAATCCTGAACCTGAAGAGTTGTCAAGAGACAGGACAAGCAAGTTCCCCCGGTTCACAATCTTCCCACGACCATTTCCCCAAGTCAAGTTGATCTCTTGGTACATGGTTCCAGCGTAGGTAACCACAACAGACCCAGATAGTACCAGAGAGATCAAAACAAGCAGTAAACTGCTTGAAGTATGAGCAAAGGAAGCCATTGGATTAGAAAAATAAAACGGAAACAGTGTTTCCGCTGGCACAGGGATAGTGAAACTTGGGTTCTATGAGATGATGGTTGGTTGGTTGTTGTAAGCTCGGAAAAGTATTTATACGGTGGGGTTGGTATATGAAAGAACAAAATGATCTCAATAAGTGATTAAATCAGGGATTTTGGTGATTCGGAACTCGACCTGAAGTCGCCGTTTAACAATGGATAAAGTTCACATACAGGAACGATCCAATGTTTGCTCTTATGCCTTGTTTTGGAGGCTCAAGAACGTCTCCAATTTATAGCCGATATCCCGAGGCTTGTCTAGATCAACGAACTTCTTATTATGTTATTTATTTTTTTGATATTGGCATAAACGATGTATGAATTAATTATACAATTACATACTATTAATTTGTTTGACAAAATTAATGAAATCAATCATCCTTGTTAGAACAAAATAAATATAAACCATAATTAATTTATCAAGAATTAAACGCTAATGAAATTAAAAATTAACTGTTGGGATTGGTTAATTTAATTACGTGCCCCTTTGTTGCCGGCTTATAAGCATTAGAGTTCTGATGTATTTAACTCCAAGATTACATTTATCTTGAGTCCAAGGACTGCCTTCAGTCCTTTATCTGTATCTGCACCACATGTTGTCTGTTTCGATGGCTATGAATGATATTCGAAGCAAACAAGAAAGGGAAGAACCTCATGCACGTTGCTATTTTGGGTTTGTTCTGTTTTTTGTCCTCACGTAATAAGTAATTATAATAAATTTTATGTATATCAAACGGTTAATTACTAAAAAAATCTTAAACTTTCGTTAATTTTTCAATTATAATCCGAACTTTAAAAAGTAGTAATAAAATATCTAAACTTTTAATTTTTTAATTCTAATCAAAATTTCAAAAATAGCAATAAAATGCTCAAATTTTCAATTTTTTTCAATTATAACCTGATGTTAGTGTTTCTGTTAAGTTTGTTGACGTGACTTGTCACATGTTTCAAAAACTTTAACTATTAATACACGTCAGCCAAAATTAATAAAACAAATAAAGATTAATAAAACGACATCATTTAATTACATAATTAAATCAATGTCATTATTTAAAAATGGCCTAAATCAGTTACGCAGCCCCGACGACCTTATGTTTTGACTTCAGTTTTTCCTTCGTTTTCAGTTTGTTCTCTCGACATCCTCAATTTTTGATTTTCAGATTATATAGCCCTGACACCCTCACACTGAGGGCATTAAGTGAACGAACTAAAAACAAAGAGCTTATTGGTGTAGTACACAGTAATGTGAGAGTAGTTTAGGGCATAAAAAAATAAACAGAAAATAAAAGACTGAGAGCATCGGGAGAACAACAAATAACGTCAGGTTAAAATTAAAAAAATTGAAAGTTTGAGTATTTTATTATCACTTTTTGAAGTTTGAGCTAGAATTAAACAAAATTAAAAGTTTGGGCATTTTATTGCTACTTTTTAAAGTTTGGTCTATACTTAAAAAATTGATGAAAGTTTGAGTTTTTTTATAATTAACCCTATATCAAACCATGATTAAGGGATAAAATTAAAAGGAACAATAAATATTTTTCAATTAATAATAAAAAATTGATATCAATTTAATTTCACTAATAACACAATCTTTTTACAGTGTTTTTTATCATGTAGAATGATATTATAAAAAATGACATAATTGTAAAAATAATTATTACAAAATTTATAATTTTAAATTTTAAATCATCCAAATCTTATTTTTAAATTGATTCAAACTACACAAGTGCATGACCCAATTTATATTCTTGACATTGTTAGAATGGTTTAATAAAACTCATGTTTCTTTATTCGGCAAGCCGCATTACTTTTATATCTTTCTGTTCCTGTTTGACAAGAAACTCAAAAGTTTAGAGAGTTGGCCCATTCATATCACTTTATTGATTAAACTTGACAAAAATATAATCTATTGATCTCAAAATTTAGATGATGAAACCCGACCCAATTCAATAAAGTTTAAGCCATAACTTTATTGTTTTAAAGTCCGATTAAAATTGTTAATTGGGCTAGACCTGGATATTAACGTATGTGATCCTTAACAAACCAATTCAATCCATCAATTGCGTGTGTCGAAGATACCGATACTAGTACTTACTACTTAGCCACCACAATGATTACGTGAATTTATGAGCCAAGCCAATGTTTTAGTTTTACTAGATGAAATCAGTTTTTGATAACGTGGACCTATCAATTTATAATGACTTTATGTGCTCGTAGTCATAAGTATGTGATTTAGACTGCGCTTATGAGAACAAGACGTTCATCTATTTTGTAATTAGCTCAAATGGGTCGATAATAATTGATGAGATTTTGACTCTATCCTTAATTATCAGAGCCCATCCTCTTGCCACGTTTATCCAAGGAATGACCCCTGGAAAACGGCAGGACATAGTAATGGAACTGGTGGTGAGTTGGAAAAGGAGACAAGTGTAGGCGGAAGATGAGTTAAAAGAGTTATTGTCGAGCTTTTCCTTTATTAAACTGGACGAGTCACTCTAAAAAGAAAGCTCACTTCATTTATTTTACTCTGTTTTTCTCTTGATCGGTTCAGGTTTCGCAAGTATATTAGTTTTTACACACTTATGTGACAGCATGCACACAGCATGGACCATAAACTAAACATCCAAAGGAATATGACTTTATTTATGCACATCATTATATAAACATTGCATTATCGGTACCATCTATCTTAGGAGACTGAAGAATACAAGATCAGAAAACGAGAAATCACTGGGAAAACGAGAAATCACTGGGAAAACAATGAACGTGTACACTTCCTACTGTTGTTTCTTGTTGGTAACAGAGCATTCTCGAGGGATACCTTGAGGGAATCGTTTAGTGTCTGTGCAGTAATTGTATATCATATAATTCTTCTGCACCCATTTGAGCTGCCTTTGGCTGGTCGAATCCAGCGATTGGGAGAACCATGGACTAGCAGTGGAGTTACTGCAAGAAGATGCTCCATTGGACCATGTACAAGCGTTATAATTGAAGTTCCTGGAGGAAGCAGTGAATGGTGCTTTTGTCCAGTCTGTTTTCACTAGGCCCCCTCTTGTTGCCCAGTCTTCTGCGTCCCATACGGTTGTATATAGTCTCATTGATTGAGTTTTTGGGTAGGGTACTCCAAATCCCTCCAAGTTCTTGAATTCTCTGATGGGTCTTCCATCAACATAGAGTCTGAAACAAAGTGAAGCAGATAATGATGTTACGATACTGCAAGTTGAAGTTAAAAACAGAGTATTACTCATGTCATAAATTTCATAGCAAGAGAACATGCATGTGTACTTACACTATATTTCCAGGATTCCAGAGGATTGAATACGTGTGGAAATCAGCTGTTGGATCAAACCAGAGATAGAACTGTTGTTCCCTGTCGCCTTTGCCTTTAGTGTACACGTTCGTGTGAACAACATAAGGATCACCGCTCAAGTTTCCCAAAAACTCAAGGTCTATCTCATCCCATGTTGATCCTTGTGAACGCAACTGCAGTTTTAAACCAGGAATTATTAATTTAGAGAGTGTTGCAAGAGAAGGAAAGAAATTGAGCTGAAGAAGAAGAGGGAAAATAATACTTACGTAGAAGCTGGTAACAGTGCCAGCAGAGTTTCCGGGGACAAGTTTGTGTTGCATGTGAAACCTGCCAAAGAGAAACTCATTTTTGGATTGAAAACCTGAGCCAGAGGCTTTGTCAAGAGAAAGCGTGATGAGATTGCCACTGTTGAGTATTTTGGCTCGCCCATCTCCCCACATGATATCGACATCCTGGTAAAAGTTACCAGCACAAGCAACCAATAAGGAACTAAACAGTAGAGAAAGCTTGAGAGCACAATTAACATCCATTGATTTAATAACCTTAAGCTAACCTCTTTGTTTGATGATGCTACAAGTTGATGGCAATTTATAAGGGAGAGAGGGTGAGAATGTACAGTACAGGTTGAAGGGTTCAAGTTGGGTTGGTGCTAAGTAATTAGAGCTAAACAGCTGGATCCCAAACACGAAGCACAATGAAATTGGCCTTCCTTTTCACAACCATAGTCAGTTCCAAATGTCCAATTGTGTAATGCAGCAATATTGTATTTGTCAAACGCCACGTTTTTGCTTAGCTTCCTAGGTTGTATCATCCTGACCTAGGTTTATCTAAACAAATCCTGTGGCCTACACAGCAATCAATGATATTCTGCCATGATAGGGTCGACAATAATTTACCTCTACTTGTTTCTCGTAAGCACTCATTGCATGGAGGTAACAGAAGATCTGTTACCCACGACCCTATTTCCTTTGCTCCCACTTTATTTTAGCTGTCTCAATTTTTGTGCATTTCGTTTATTGAAGGAACAGGGTAGAAACAGATGATCTAGTCCTTGCATGGAACCTCGAAAGCAACTCTAGAAGGATCCCACTTGCTCCTGGAATAGAACTAAAACAAATATAGAACTAAAACAAAAAAATGAAAGATCCCACTTGTGTTTCAGCTGGATTTCTTTTCACTTCCTTTTTATTGTGATCTATTTCACTATCTGTTACTAGGTGCTGGTGTAGATTTATATGGTCCTCCTACATAACATCGCCAACCGTGTCATTTTATACATAATATTACAAATGAATGCATATACTTCTGTCATCTTCTATCTAGTTTTCTTATTAGCTTGGACTCGGAGATTTGACTGTCTACGTAATAGTTGAGTAGGGGTAGTATTCTTTGAAAAAGATCATCTCTTCTACAAAAGGCGATAATTCTTATGACCATTCCAACTGATTTTTTCCCATGAAAGCTTTTGTGCTATTTCCCCTCTGAAAAGTTAAACGAATGCTACTGGTCAAATACTGGCAACCCAACAGATTTTTTCCCATCAAATTTTTGTGCTACAAAATTTTCCACAGATTCGTGTACAAAAAAATATTTAAAATTATTGATTTGTTTATTTAACTTAAATTGGGTTTAATAATTGAGATAACTTGTTATATTAACAATATTTCATTAATAGATATTTATTAATGATTAAAAAATCAGCCAGATAATTTTAAAAAAATTAGTTTGGTCAGTTCAACCATAAAAATCTTGAATTATTTAATTTTTTAGTTAAGTTTTTAACATTCCAGTTCGATTTACTTTAATAAATCTTGTTGTTAAAAATTTAATAATTAATTGGTCAATTTTTATAAATTAATAAGTTCTTGTAAAGTAAAATAAATCAATTAATTTAACAATATATTTTTTCAATTAAACTTCAAATTCTTTGGTAGGTAAGGATAATCTTTTTCAATCATATTTCAAATTCTTTAATTTTATTTAATCTTCATGTGATTTATGACGGTTTAGTATCGATTGAAACTTTTAAACTTTAAACATCTTGTCTTACTATTTTAACTTTCAGTTCAGTTTTTAAAATATTTATATTTACTATTTATATTAATTCATTATTATTATTTTATAAAAGTCTTAAAAATTTATGAAAAATAAAAAATTATAAGATTTTTCCAAAAAATTAAAAAAAATAATTTTTTTAAAAATTGCACAAAACTATAAAAAGTTCCATATCTTTTAATTAAATATTCTTCACAGGCCAACCAATTGTTCATGATTATAATCGTACAACTCAACATCCCCTTGCTCAATTATGTTGTCTGACAATTCTATCTTCTCAGTCTTTACCTTCAGCTAATACTTAAATAAGGCCCCCTAACTATAAACTTGAACTTGTAACCAGAAGGAGAAGACAATAAATATAAAATACGCCTTTGTATACCTCTTGAGAGTTGTGAAAAGAGGTTGTTAATTTGAGTATTAATTTATAAAGGTTTAATTGTAACCTTTTTTAGTTTTTTAAATGCAGTCTTTCTTTTCCATGTTAATGTAACTAAAAATGCTTTAGAGTTTCTAGTTTGGAGGGAATTTCCGCATGATTGTTTTTCTCCTTTTTTCATAAATTTATAGGAGGGATAAAGTCAATAATTTTCAAGAAAACAATTCAAGATTTGACTCTATTATTTTAGATTGTAAGTTTATATTAATGTTAAATATTGATGTTAATGTATGCTTTATTAAACGACAACTTAACAAATTTATTCAATCTTTAACTTTGGAATTTTTATTTGTATGATAGTTCTCAAATTTAGGATTGAGTTTCTCAATTATTACAAATGCCTTTTTCTTTGATATTTCTTCTCTTTTCTAAATAAAATTTATCTTTCCAAAAAAATGCTCTAGCAATCTTAAATACTGAGTTAATGTAAATAAATATATAATAGTGATAATTATTAAAAAATAAAAGAAGATAAATGATTAATTTTATTCTTATAATTATGGGTAGTAATAAATTGAATCAAATTAACAAAATTTGATCTCACTTGTTTAGTTTAACTCCTATTGCATATGATTTGGACTTAATATTAAGTTTAACTGGATTTGAAATATATAATTTACATATGCTCAAGTTGCTATTACATTGATATTATTTTAATTATTTTAAATTTTGTATTTATATAATAAAAAGATTCAGTCAAATTTTAAATTATTTATTTAAACTTAAATCACATTCAAAATTTGTTCAAATCCAATTTAATTCTAAATTTAAACCAAATTCGGAGAATTAGCATTCTTACTTATGACTAACTCGTAGGTAACTCGTAGGTCATCAACTAAAACATCAAAAATGAAAAACTTAATAAAATTATGCAGTAGAACTATAAAAAGCTCCCCATTGTATAATACATTTGTCTTTAAGCATGTGGAAGTCGACTTTTAAGGGAAATGTGTGAGAAATTAGTCAATTACCCTTCCTACACAAGTCCCTATGGAAGCCAAGCAATGAACTAGAGATTGACTAATCGAAACTATTGCTGCTGGACCATGGAAATTCATAATTAATCCCATCTTCAAGTTTTCTCATATCATATGCATAAAGTCCTTGAACCTAAACACCCCACACACAATGCCCGTAACAATCTCGTCTCCCGATCTTTCTTCCGGTGTAGTTCACTACAAAACGCCCTCGTTTTGGCTCCCCTTTGTTGTTGAATTCAATGTTGCACTCGTACTTCTTGTTCAAGAATGGCACCTGGGAAGTCTACAACGTGCGAGCCCAGTGAATGATGTCCTGATGACCGGCATTCAATCTCATGGTTCTCCAACCAATTTACGACGTGTAGGTGTGTGCGTCCGATTTAATGACACTCAAATAGATGTAACTTAAAGAGTTTAGATGCAATAACTTGTGTCCAAACGTTGTCTTGGAAATTAGATTGATCTCATGCACAAAATTCAATATAAGCAAAAGATTGCAAATTCTGAAGGCCTGAAGCCTCAATTCACGTGAACTTATATCGTTAAGTCTGTTCTCATCTTCTTCTTTTTTTTTTGCCTTTTCAATTGTTTTTTTTACACGCACTTCATATGTGATATGTCCTGACAGGTCCTAGCATTTGTACGCAATTACCTGCCTGGCATGGATTTGAAGTATACAAATAAACCGTGGTTAGATTTGCCTGTTCTTCGGCTGTTTGGTAATAAGCCTATTTAGTACAATAGCATGACCATTAATATAGGTTGTTATTCTAAACTAAATAAAAAGAATTAATAGTAAAAGATATACTTTTTCAATAGAAATCTTTAAAAAATTCTTGAAAAAAATTATTAATTTAAGTCAAATTTAATTAATTTATGAGATTATATCGTGGGTTACTATACCGGTTAAATTGATTAGTTTGCGTTTGATGTTTATGTTATATATATTTAATCATTATTTTTTAACTTTGGGTAAAAAATAATGATTAAATATATATAACATAAACA
>JAOQMM010000008.1:792631-805539 GCA_027563515.1 Erythroxylum platyclados | reverse complement strand
ACCCTTGTAGCCTCCTCTTTCATCACTTAAAAGGGAGGATGAAAGGCTAAGTGTAGAGAGAAGGAAGAGAGTGTTTCCTATTAGCTTTCACATCACTATCCATTTAAAATATGAACCTCTTACATACCGGTACAAATCACATTGTAGGGTTCCAGAAGGACCAGGACTAGCGACGCCTCCCGCAGTTTCCACAACACACAAAGCATTCATTCTCTCGAATTGTGCTTCACTCTCCAGTTTACTTCTCAAGCAATTCTCCAACGTTTTCACAACAACAGAATCCTCCACGGTTCCAGTCTCTCTCTCTGCGGCCAAATGAGGCGAAACCGCCTCCCTCCATGCAAACAGAGTCTGGCAAACGAGCTCCGAAACGGGAGCATTCTGACCAGTTCGCTTCTCTTCGTAGAAGTTCAGGTCAGTGATTGCGTTGGAGACGGAAGCTTTGAGAACGTGATTGGAGGCAAGGAACGATAAAGAGAGGTTGTGGCGGGAAGCAAGAGAGGAAACTTTAGCGAAGACGTAGTGAGAGTCGGAGTCGGAGGGGAAGCCGGTTTGGACGGGTTTGAGGTAGAGGAACTTGTGAGGCGTTCTGTTCGGAGGTGAGAGGAGGAAGGAGGAGGCAAGGCCAGTGGAGACGAGGGTTTTGCCGAGGGAGGTGTTGGAGCCCCAAATCATGTAGGTCGGGTGGGAGAGTGGGACGTAGAGTGGTTTCCACGAAGTGGTGGAGAAGAAGAGCTTACGGAGGTAGATGTGGCGGCGATAATGGTGGTGGTGGCGGAGGACGGAGAGAGGGAGCATGGTGGTAGTTGAAGAGAAGCGAGTGACAGTGAGACTCACCAGTAGACTTAAAAGACTGTTTTGATTTCAAGATAGACAAAAGAAGCACGTAGCTGTTGGGCATTTTGGTCGTTGCTTTGACTTTTGTCTTTGTCGTTATTAACGACTGACCCCATTAATTAATCGGCCTGGTTTATGGGGGCCCGTTCATACCTTTTGATCCAAGATCCATAATAACACAAATAATCGAAATTATTATTAACAGGCTGATTAGGAGAAAAATCAAAATATTTGATTAAACAACGTAATCAAGGAAAGAAATGTATGGTGGCGGTGGCGGAAAAAGGAGGGCGTGGAGCGATAAGACCCCACTGTTGGGGCAACACCAACGCACTTCACCAACTTACTCTTCTAACCTCTCCTACTCCTCCTCCTCCTCCGTCGAGATGTCTTCTACTCTCACTCCCCTCGTGGTCGTTCCTCGCTCCTTCTTCCTCGGCGTTGACGTCGGCACTGGCAGTGCGCGCGCTGGTTCGTCTTCTCTCTCTATCATCAGTAATTGAGGACGTTTGTATTTTGATTGATCACATTCATTCTTTCTTTGAGGGCTTTATATTGTCTCATAACTTGTATAATTACGCTTCTTTTGCTCTTTTCCCATAATTATGCAAATGTAGTGTAGACTATTATATTACAAGACTAATTTAATTGGACAGTTATTCTGCTTCCAAGTGTGTATACGGTTATTTATCTTTTTCTGCTGATTGGTGTAGGTGTTTTTGATGGGCATGGGAAGCTTTTGGGGTCTGCTAGTAGTCCAATTCAAATATGGAAGCAAGGTGACTGCGTTGAGGTATTGTTACTTTTATTTTGAACACGAAGCAGCTGTGTTCTATTCCTTTACGAGCTTGTTGCTTATTTTCTTGAACCAGCAATCATCGACGGATATTTGGCATGCAGTCTGCGCGTCTGTCAAATCAGCATGCTCTCTTGCTAATGTTGCAGGTGAAGAAGTTGCTGGCATGGGATTTGCTGCTACTTGTTCGCTTGGTTTGTGACTCTCTCCTTTTCTCTCATCCTTTTACTTTCTTATTCCTAAACTTTCTTTTTCTGTTCCATTTTTTAGTTATTTGATAATATGGCCTACAATTATATGAAGCATCTGTAGATTTCCAATTGAAAAGATTGGTTGTGTATTGCAGTTGCTGTTGATGCTGACGGTGCTCCAGTTACAGTTTCTTGGAGCGGGGATTCAAGAAGGAATATTGTAGTATGGATGGACCACAGAGCTCTGAAACAAGCTGAAAAGATCAATTCCTCCAACTCACCCGTATTACAGTATTGTGGTGGAGCTCTTTCCCCTGAGATGCAGCCACCAAAAGTAATTAGAAACAATCTGTTTTGGTCATTGGCTCTCTTTTTCATCAAACAAATCCGAAATATGCTGCATTGTTACCTACAGTTATTCTATGTTTTGATTACCAATGATGCACAGTCACATTCTTGGTTTTATGGCTTTGAGATTTGTTAACAAGTGGGTTGTTTGTAATAAGTGGTATAATTTAAACAACAGGATGGTGTCTGTGGTTTTTTGTGCTGTTCTATTGTGTCTAATACTGTCATACATGCAGCTTTTATGGGTGAAAGAAAACTTGCAAGAATCTTGGTCAATGGCATTTCGGTGGATGGACTTAAGTGATTGGTTGTCATACAGGCATGCTCAATTCCAACCTAAAGTATTTTCCTAGCTATATTGATTTTCTGAACTGGGGCTGATTTGTATGGAGTTTTTTTTCCTTAAATTTCTTTAGGGCAACGGGAGATGATACTCGAAGTTTATGTTCAACAGTATGCAAATGGACATATCTTGGCCATGCACACATGCAGCAGATGAATGAAAAGGATTCAAGAGACATAGAAGCTTGTGGATGGGATGATGAATTTTGGGAAGAGATTGGCTTGGGTGATCTAGTAGATGGACATCATGCAAAGATTGGTATGCTTGTTGGAAATCTCTGCATCATTTCTATGGATATTGTTTTATGAGACACACCGCATTCTATGTGATGCTATTATTGGGACCACCTCTTTATTCCATGAGTCTTACAAGCTTAAGAGAGACACACAACAAATTTTACCTGTTTGTTTTATTATTTATAAGCTCTCATGGTTGTCTACTAAGTTTTGGCTGAGTTCTATTTTTGTGAATTATATTTCAGCAAATATCTAGTTCCTTAAATCTTGCTATTATTAATACCAATGTATGCCTGAGGTGGATGCCTTATTTTTACAATTCCTTCTAGCTTTGTCTGGGTAGATGATATCTATTGTAGTATTCTGGAAATATTTGATTCTGTAGGACTGCAGCTCTAAATGCTTGTGACTCTTGTTTGCAGTTAGTTGATAAATTGACACAATCCATCCTACTTTAAACAGGACGGAGTGTAGCATTCCCTGGACATCCTTTGGGTTCTGGTCTAACTCCTACGGCTGCGAAGGCAAGAATTTTTATAATGAGGATTTCACATTGATTAGAAGTGGCGCTGCCTTGAGGTCTATTGACAAATTGGAGACTTCTTTTGGATACTATAATATACTTCCCTTTTCTGTGGGCTTTAGGGGTTGTGTTTGTTTCCTTGGATTTTTATCATGATGCCTGGTCTTTCGACTTCCCTAAGCAGTGATTTGTATTTTCAGGAGCTGGGTCTTGTAGCAGGAATTCCTGTTGGGACTTCACTGATTGATGCTCATGCTGGTGGTGTGGGAATTATGGAAAGCATCCCTGAATCTGCTGCTGATATTCAAGGTTTTTTTCTTTAACAGATGGAATAAACTTTTACATCTGTGATATGCGCATGAAGCTGTGCACTTACTTTCGAAGAATATTCTGTTCGTTTCAGAGAATGACAAGGAAGCTATATGCCATCGTATGGCATTAGTTTGCGGTACTTCTACATGTCATATGGCTGTATCACAGAGTAAGCTGTTTATTCCAGGGGTCTGGGGACCATTTTGGTCAGGTAAAATGTCAAACTACCTGATCGGAATTTGGCTTTTTGAAGATTAGTGCAAGGCCTATGACTTATCCCATTATTGTTTTCCACTAATGATAATTTGTAAAAACTTAGACAGCTAAACATTTATATATGGAGATATGTATATTGAAGTTTTAAGGGTTCTTCAACAATTATTCAGGATTCTTCATTCAATTGCAGTTCAGATAGAATTAGCTTTCAATTTTTTCTTAAATTCTGGATGCAGTTTGTTTTTATAAACTTCATTGTGTTTCACTAACGTATTGGTATGAGCAATTGACTTGTTGAACATGCTTCAGTGGCATTTTCAATAGTTTTACTTCCTTTCAAGGTTAAGTGTGGCAGTAAATTTCACCCTTCATTTTATTTTTGTAGGGATGATACCAGAGTACTGGCTTACAGAAGGTGGGCAAAGCGCTACTGGTGCATTACTAGATCATATTATTGAAAACCATGTTGCTTCTCCTCGCCTTGCCAATCGAGCTGCTTCTCAAAGTGAGATATTAATTACTCGACTTTGTTTGAAGCACATAGCTGTTAGGCAAGTATGATTAGTGTTCTTTTATGTAATGTTCTGTCTTAGTTGATCCTGTAGTCTCTTTTACTATCATCAGATGTCTCCTTGTTTGAACTGTTGAACAATATGTTGAAGAAGATGATGGATGATTTGAAGTCTCCATTTCTTGCTGCTTTGACAAAAGACATGCATATCCTTCCCGACTTCCATGGAAACAGGTAATTTCTCACTGTTCGACATTTCTTGAATGAAGCACCTAGATACCTGATTTGAGTTTGAGCTGTTAAAGTTTATTATGGCACAGGTCTCCTGTTGCAGATCCAAAAGCAAACGGTGTCATTTGTGGTTTGACACTTGATGCAAGTGAGAAACAGTTGGCTCTATTATACTTGGCCACTGTACAGGGTATTGCATATGGAACACGCCACATTTTAGAGCATTGTAATGCTCATGGTCATAAAGTAAGAGTCCATCCTTATCGTTTGCACTTAGCTTTCTGGTGGTTAGCAAGTTTTTAGAAAGAGGATTTATCTTGGTCTGGGAAAGGATAGTCTGTCATCCATTTACCATTCCTTAGTGCCTTAAAGCTTTTAGAAAATTTCATAACAAATAACTCAGTTTAAATACTCACATTTGTAGTTCAAAGAGGTTCTAAACTTTGCAAATATGTGTAAAGCTAGAAAGAGAAATATGAAAGTCTTTCCTGAATTATTCTGAGGACAAGTCATTTTGTAGCATTCCAGGGAGCAATTGAAATCCCATCCAGCTTAAAGGAAGAATGCAAGCCTGAATGTTTCTCATATCCTCTATTCCTGGTCTGTCTCTAGTGGTGTGAATATTAATTTAATTATGATGGTCAGTATTATTTGTTCGATCACCTGTTCAACTGCTTCTATCGAATAACCTCTAATTTATGCTATGTGATCTTGGACTTGCTAATAGGAACCCTTTCTTAATTACTTTGAATCCCCTTTCTCAATATCCACTATTTATTGGAGGTTCTTACGTCAACATATTTGACAAATATATGCGATAAAACATGAGTACTAATTCATGCCTTCATTCTTTGTAGATTGACATGTTGCTTGCATGTGGTGGTCTATCAAAGAACCCCTTGTTTGTTCAAGAACATGCAGATATCACAGGTGATTCTCTTACCAGTCTTCTCTTTTGGTAACACTTTTCGTTTTCTCCTTTTTTTGTGGATGTCTGTTTGTGGCTTTCTTTTATGGATTTTCCATTCTGTGCATGGTTTTGGATGTCGCATGCAAGTTATATTGACAAATAGTCATTTAAATATTGGATTATGTCATGTACTTCAATCCAGTGGTTGGATTGGGAAGTAATAAATATATCTCGCTGCAGTTATATTCTCGGGAAAATTCATATCCAAGCTTTTCTTTTTTCTCCTGAGCTATTCATTTGGCTATGGAATTCACCTTCTTGCTAATGTTTAACACAATTTTTCCTAGGCTTACGTGGCATCACCAATTGGTCTGATTAATCAACCCAGAATGCTTTATTTTAGGTCTGAAGTATTTCAAGTCAGGATATTGCCCAACTGATAATTGATATTTTTTGTGACGGGTGGTAACCACAGTCATTTAAACAACTCTTTAGCTTTTACACGCCCTAATCTCGAGGATCACTTCATTATTGGTGCAGGTTGCCCTATAGTACTTCCTCGAGAAAGTGAGTCTGTTCTCTTGGGCGCTGCTATTCTTGGTGCTGTTGCTTCAAAAAAGTACAGTAGTCTCATGGATGCCATGAAGGCACTAAATGCGGCTGGTCAGGTATTCCTTGCAAACATTTTTTAGCTTCACCGGCTTAATGTCCATTGTAGTTTCATCGTTGTAGTTTGTCTTAGTGGATAGCACATTCTGGATGCATGTTGCCCTAATTCAAAGTAGTTCCTCTGCTTCCAATCGCTGTCCCTCCATGACCCAAAGAACCCCACCTCTTCACCCCCATCCTTCTTTCATAGTGAGTTTTGAGATGGTATTTACTATTTAATAAGCACTTTAATTTGGTGGCGTAAAAGTGATGTTCTTGCACTTCTTTTGCCAGGATAGGATAGTCCTTTTACTAATAGGAAAACTGGCGTTTGATTTTATGTTTTATTTACGTAATCACATGCATGGACATTTGTAGGTAATTCATCCATCAACAAACGCAAGGGTCAAGAAGTATCATGATGCCAAGTATCGCATCTTCAGAGACCTTTACGAGACGCAGCTGTCTCAGCGTTCCATTATGGCTCAAGCTTTGGAGTAGGTGGTGGGGTGGTGATGTTGCGGTTGCTTGATTACTTGGGGAAAAAAGCTCTTTTAAATATTGTTCTTTTTTCATCTCAAAAAGGTGAATTGGCCTGGCTTCTTGATTTTCGCAGTTCACCTGTTTAACAAAAGTCCATAATCCAAAAACATAAAAAGAATAAGTGGATTCCTCGATCACCTTGCACAGTTTGAACCTTTTTTTCCTCGAGGTCTTACTCAACTTTTAAGTTAAATTGAGTAAGCCTCATTACTTTTAGTCAGATGAAAATAAATTGTCACTTTTTGAATGTATATTCACTGAGTATATGTAATAATTTATAAATTAGATATTCCAAATAAATCATTATGCCCCAACGTGCATGCATTAGAGATATTAAATAAGAAGAGGACAGAGAAGATGGAGACGGGCGGGAGAATAAGCATTGGAAGTTAGCAGTAGTGCTACATAAGATGACATAAGGAGAATGAAATCGAAAGCGAGAGTAAGAGCCTTGCAGTCCTCTTCTTCAAATCACCTGGGTAAACCATTTAATCTCCTCATAACGTTTTGCCACCTGGCAGGCATATTCTTCCATTTAATAATGGTAATAATAATATCACATACAGATCTCATTTTCTTGGCGATAAATTGAACGCATAAGCAAAAAATCAAGTCAAGAATCGCCACCCCTGTAGGTTTACGAGAATATTCCACGCGCTATTCACGCTCCTTTATTCGTTCTATCGATCCTTTTGACACGTTTCGTGGTTCAAATTAACTTACCCTCAACAAGTAATGACACTTCTGAATCTGAAGGGGAAATGAATGGCACTAGCGAGATCGTAATTTAGAGTTTTCACGCGCAGGATAGGTACGTGGGAGAGAAGAGGGGGAATATGCTATATATTATTGTTAATCTGAATAGAACGAGATAGAGAGAGAGAGAGAGAGAGAGAGAATGAGAAATTGAAGAAATAGGAAAGTGCCACGTGTGACTCTACCTGGCGTACACCCATCTCATCTCTTTCTTGCTATTCCCATCGTCTCGCTCTCCCTTTCTAGTTTTCTCTGTTCATGGCGTTAATGCCTTCTCTGCTTCTCAGTCCGTTATAACCCAATTTCATCACATCATCAAATGGAATCAGCACCTACCATAATTTTTCTTTTTCTTCTTCTTCGTCTTGATCTTCACTAACCATTCTCTTCCTTCGACTTTTTGCTCCATTCCCTATTTTGTTGGACCAAAATCCCCTTTAAATCCAAAATTGAAATATATAAATAAATAAGAAGAATAAGAAGAAGAACAAGGCTCCGTCATTAGGGTTTCTCCCCATCCTTTTATAACGCTTCCTGTTCGATCAGGTACTTCTGCTTGAATGAGATTTGGGTTTCAGTTTTTAACTTCCTGCTGTGTTTTGGGTCCGCCTTCTTCTCAATCTTAGTTCTTCTATTTCAAGATAGAATTTTTGAGCTGCTTATGATCCTAATTATGGCTCGCAGGATGATGTTGTGATTTTGTCTGTTTGAAATATATCTCGGGGGCGGTGTAATCGGAACTGGCACTAACTTTCATTGTTGGTGTTGGGGATTCAATGATATTAAAGAATCTAGTTTTTAATGGGAACTCAATTTTGTTGGTGGTGTGTCGCAACTAGTGCAGTTTTTTTTTTTTTATCGGTGTGTGGCCTCAGGTTTTCACCTTAAGGTTTCATGATTCGCGCATACTCCATGTGTAATCAAGGAATTGATTGTTTGAACAAGAGCCAGAGCCCTGTTGACAGTGACCACTATTCTAACCAAGCAATTGGCTTGATGGATACCCCGACCTCTGTCACTCAATCAACCCCTGCCACCAATGATGAAACCGCACGTGTTAAATTCTTGTGCAGCTTCTCGGGAAGTATAATGCCTCGACCCCAGGATGGCAAGCTCCGTTATGTGGGTGGAGAGACGCGAATTATGAGTGTGCCGAGGGACATTAGTTATGAGGAATTGATGACAAAAATGAAGGAACTTTATGACGGTGTTGCCGTGTTGAAGTACCAACAGCCTGATGAGGATCTTGATGCTCTAGTATCAGTTGTTAATGACGATGATGTGACTAACATGATGGAGGAGTATGATAAGTTGGGTTCTGGGGATGGTTTCACTAGGCTCAGGATTTTTCTTTTTCCTCATCCTGAACAAGACGGTTCCGTGCATTTTGTTGATGGGGATGACAGAGACTCTGAGAGGAGGTATGTGGATGCGCTGAATAATTTGAATGATGGGCCCGAGTATAGAAGACAGCAACCTGATTCCCCTTTGGTCGGTCCAATTGATGATATCCATTTGCAGGAACAGTTTTTCAGTCCACAGAGCCTTGATGGTGGTCTTCATAACCAGAGGAGTGCTGATGTGTCAATACCACAATACAACCTATGTCATGTTGCGATTCCTCAAAGTCAGAGGTACAATGAACCTGATGGTACGTGGAGTCCTGCATTTTACTCTCCTAGGCATCATGGGCATCTTGATCCTAGAACTATGTCAGAGTTTCCAAGTTCACCTCCTGCCCGTTACCGTGTGCAATTTGGGGAGTTACCTGATAGACTGCCTGAAGAATATACTCGATCACAACTAAATCCTCATCCTGCCTATGATCATCAACAACCATTTTCTGATAATTTAGTATGGATGCCTGCCGGTTCTGTATCAGGTGATAGGGCGGGTTTTCCTGGTAACTTGTTGCATGTTCCTGGTGTTTTTGACAGCAACAGTGTATGCGAGCATTGTCGGGTGGCTTTCCCAAGAAATCAAATTCATTTGGAACAGCCAAATATGGGAAGTGGGATTCCGCAGGTTCCTAATCCATGTGCTGAGTGCCCACCAAATAGAGAGGCTTTTTTGTTAAATGTTGATCCAAAGGTGCACCATACAATGTACATGAAAGATCAGAATGATCCAAGATCCATATACAATGAAACTCACAACCATGACAGAGGATGGGTTTTGCAACATCAGTCGAATCCTCAAGCTGACGAAGCAAGAACACATGTTTCTGGAGCTGGAAGATTCAATGATCATTACATTGTAGATGGACCTGGACTAAGTTACACTCTTGGGCATACTAGTTTTATTGATGGCCATCATTTATCCTCTAATTATACCAATCAGCGAGCTAGTCCTGAAGTGGGAAATGAAGTGCTTCATGATCAATCTGTGCCTGTCCCACATCACCTGCACATTCCTCCTCCTGAAGAACGAACAGTTCGGTATGGAAATTTGCCATACACCTATGGTACAGAGAGTGTCCACCCCATATCACATGGCCATACACATGCACAGGCCTTGTGGAGAAATGGTCAAAATCCAATTTCTGGTGTTCCATTTGAAACATCTGTTGCAACTCCACAAGTGAATGGTATGTGTAATCCAGTATTTGTCAGAAGCATAGTCGATGGTGTCCAAAGGATTGGCAGTGGCATGGATAGCAACCAGCCTTGGGTGGAATCTTCACAGAAAATGGTGGCTGTTGATGGGAAAAGTGTTCCGGAGTCTTCTTATGCCCACGCTGCTCTGAACTTTAACCCGAATATTTATGGTCCGGAAACAAAGAAATTATTTCTTCCAGGAACCATCTCACCAACACTGCCCTGTGAAATTCTTAACTCTGCCACTTCATGTATGTCTACTGGCAATCCAGAATCAAATATTACAAATACCAGTGTAGTGGCAATAACAGAGGAGAAAAGCATACTTGGGATAGAAACTGAAGAAAGCCTCACAGGAAAGGTTGAAAAGCTGGATCAACAACAAATGCCCAGTTTGTCACAAACCATTGTTGTTGAGAGCAACGGTGAGATAATATCTCTTGAATCTATCAATTCAAATCACTTAAAGCATGTAGAAGAAAGAGGTGATGTGTTAAAAGTGGGTGAAAAAGACTTGTCTAGTGCTCCCAAAGATTCAAATCTATCTGGTCAGTTGAGTTTTCTGCCAGAGCTAATTGCTTCTGTAAAGAAAGCAGCATTGGAGGAGGCTGAGGAGATAAAAGCCAGAGTTGAAGAGGTAGCTGATCCTTTAGCTCATAATTCAGAATCCAAAGAAGCTAATATTAAGGAGTCTGAACAAGTGGTAAGAGTCAAATGAATTTCTTTAGCCGAAAGAGAATATTTCTGTACCTTATCTTCTCTTCTTACTGTCCAACATGTTTACAGACTACCCATGAAGAGCCAGAGTTGGATTTGGATGCAGACAATGTGGACATTAACAAGATAGAACCGACGAAGGCTGAGGCAGAAGCCATTGCAAGAGGATTGCAGGTTTTCTGTTATCCCACTCTTCAATTTTCTGTTGTAATTGTAGTCTTTTTTATTTTCTATTGTTTCTTTCACGTCATTTGATTTTAACAGTTGTTGTTTCCTTCAGACAATAAAAAATGATGACCTGGAGGAGATTCGTGAACTAGGTTCTGGAACATACGGAGCTGTTTATCATGGGAAATGGAAAGGTTCTGATGTAGCTATAAAGCGAATAAAAGCCAGCTGTTTTGCTGGGAGACCATCTGAAAGAGAGCGTTTGGTAGGTGTCTATGCCGTTCTAGGAGTACTTTTTTTTTCTTGACCTTTACTGTCTTAATCTTTTTGTGAAAGAATGAATCGCTACTTCAGTTTGTGTACTTCAATTCTAATCTTAGCAGCTTTTTCTTCTCACATAATGGTAAAATGAGGTACTCAAAGATGCAAGAAAATAAACTGTCCACTAAATTTGGACCCAACATTATTAACCGTTACTATTTCTTTTAAAAGGAAAGGAAAATAAAAATTTTAGTTGGAAAAACTTTGTATTTGCCTTCCCCTTTTTTGAAATTTGTCAGAACTAGGTACTTGCATTCATTTTTCATTTGTTATTTTGATAGTCTCATTTTTGAAAATTGAGAAGGAAATGAACTGGTGATTATTTCCTTCAGTTTGTTCTTTCCGTGTTGTCTTGTTGAGAAAGGTTATACTACCATTGTACTAAAGTTTAATATCTGATCTATGTTCCTATGCTTAAAAACAATTTTAACATACTCTGGATTTTTTTTCCTTTTTCAACTAGTGTTTACTCATCCGCATATTATTTGCATAAGGTCGATATCATTCTGGATCAATGCTTCTGCATGGTATGTGCACGTTGGGTTATGATTTGGAGAAAGTTGAAATTGTTTATTTTTAGACTTCAGCTGATCTTCACCGTGACAAAACCCTGAGCAGCAATCCTGAAATGAGTTATTCATTCAAACAAAAATATATTAGAATATTCCCATGTAGAGTGGTTAGATTATACCGTTTTAATTTCTATGTTTTTCTCATTTTTGTAGATTGCAGATTTTTGGAAAGAGGCTTTATTGTTGAGTTCATTGCATCATCCAAATGTTGTTTCTTTCTATGGTATAGTGCGTGATGGCCCTGATGGAACCTTAGCAACTGTAACCGAATTCATGATTAATGGATCCTTGAAACAGTTCTTGCAGAAGAAGGATAGGTAATCATGTCCGTAACCATGTTGTAAGGTGATATCCCAGGGGTGTTATTATAGCTGTAATTTGTTATTGGGCTTCTTACTGCTATTCAGACGTAACTTTTCTCCAGAAGTAATTTTTGTGGACTAGAATTATAAAAGCCTTCTAGCAGTCTTGGAGTGAAATTGACTTCATAATATGGTTGAACAGAACCATTGACCGTCGCAAAAGACTCATCATAGCCATGGATGCGGCCTTTGGGATGGAGTATCTGCATGGAAAGAACATTGTTCATTTTGACTTGAAATGTGAAAACTTGCTAGTAAATATGAGAGATCCTCAACGGCCGATTTGCAAGGTATGCCGACCTGGAAATGTTTGTTGGGTTCACACTGAACTTGAGTTGAAGCATTTGAGCTTTGCTCTGTTGCTAATAATATGCTTCATTTCCGATGAGTTATTAAATTGAAACTCAATTCTTTGCATTTTGTTGTGCTTAGTACTGGAAATTTATGAGCCTTTTGATGCTTATTTGGTATTCTCCAACTCTTATATGATGCAAACAAATGAAATAAAACATATGTTCTCATTTGCAAACATTTGAATGCATGGAGTAAGCTGCTAACCAGGCATGCATTGTTTATTAGATTGGTGATCTGGGTTTATCGAAGGTGAAGCAACATACATTGGTATCAGGTGGTGTTCGTGGGACTTTACCCTGGATGGCACCTGAGCTTCTTAGTGGAAAAAACCACATGGTATCAGAGAAGGTAATTTTTCTTTTGTGAGAATATCAACCTTAGGAATATTGTTGATATCAAATTAGGATTGTTATTGC
>JAOQMM010000008.1:726679-741951 GCA_027563515.1 Erythroxylum platyclados | reverse complement strand
GTCATCATAATAATACAACATTTTTCTCCTAATTTTCCTTATGGAATCAGAGTCCTACAAGTTTCTAGCATTAGCCATCTTTTGTCTTGCACCTTTTGCTTTTGTAATTTTACTTGTTAATTACTCTGTATCCTTCATCGCTATATCATGGTTCAACCTAAGTACAACAATAACAATAATTTAGTAAGAATTTCGCTGAGATGGGTGGAGTTTAAAAAGGTCTAGAAGTACACAATCTTATTCCTAAATAGTTGAAAAGCTGTTTCCAGTAGACCTACTAAAAGACCACTGAATTTTTTTTTGAAAATGATTAAATATTAATAATAAAATAATAAATAAAGATAAAAATAAGTAAATAAATAAACAAATAAACAAACAAGAAAAAACAAGTAAGTAAATAAAACAAACAAGCAATTGAAAGAGGGAAAAAATAGGAAATAAAGAAATAAAACAACTAAATAACCTAATGCGACAAAAAAGTATTAATGCTAATAAAAGTCACAAAAGATTGAAAGAAAAAGTTCGAAAGGCCTACGACAAGAGAAATACTTCTCTACGTATGATTATCTACCTGTATTTTAGTTCGCCTAAGTTTTCTATTGAAGGCTAAGTCCTCAGTAAGCGCTAGCAGGGCCAAATCATTCTTAATTACCTCTCCTCAATTTTTCTTAAGTCTTTCTCTTCTTCTATTAAATTGTTTAAATACAATCTTCTCACATTTTCTTACTGAGATGTCAGAATGTCTCCTCTTAACATATCCGAGCAACCTAAACCTTAATCTTTCTTAATTTACTACCAATGTTAACCACCCTCCACTTCTCTCTCATCACTATATTTTTTACTATCTTTTCTTGTAAGGTTACACATCTAACGAAACATTCTCATATCCGTCACTACTAACTTTTGACTATGCACCTATTTGATAGACTAATACTCCGTCCCATAAAGCATAACCGACCTAATTGTTAAACGGTAAGATTTACCTTTTAGATTGAATGGTATCTTTTTATCACCTAAAATTCTTGAGGGATCACTCCATTTAAGTCACCCTAATTTGATACGATGTACTATGTCGTCCTCTATCTCATCACTACTTTGGATGATGGATTCAATGTACTTTAAATAATTTTTCTATAGTATAACTTTTGTTCCAATCTTGATTTCTAAATCAAATGCAATCCTACTAAGTGTGCTACAATATTTCACTTTTCCATAATCTTCTTGATTGCCACCTTACTTACAACCTTTATTGTTAGATATAGACCCTAACTACAGGGCATGTAGAAAATCACATAAATCAACTATACCCAAAATTCAACCCTCTAAGTTAGAAGAAGTCTAACCCAACAGTGAACTTCAAAACCTTAAGTCAGAAGGGTATGAGGGATTTGAAAGGTTGTTCGACAAACCTTCTCTAAAGTAAAAAATGTTGCTTACGTGTATGAAATAAAGGTTAAATCCAGAATATCAAGGCAAGGAGGTAAATTGTAATTGATATAAATTTCCTACTAAGTCAATTTAGCTACTCTGCAATAATTGTCCTATCAAAATAAGCTGGATAATCTATCAAAAGAATGTTTATTAGCTCTCTTAGATAAGGTTTCTCATGTGTTCATTGACCCTTTTTGGGATCATTCCTTTTAAATTGTATTTGATGTCTCAAAAATCCCCTTCTATAGTATGTGAGCTAGAGATTCTAATGCTACAAATCATATGACTCGTTCATCCAATCACTTTAGAACCAATACCGCATATCTAAGTAATAGAATAATTATTAACGATGATAGATCAGTTACCATTATAGTAAACTTAGAAGACATACAACTGCAACCTTCATTCTATTACGAAATGTCCATTATCCACTAAAGTTGCATCCGTACAAAATTTGACCAAAGATATAAATTGTTAAGCCAGTTTTTACCCTTATTGCAAATTTCAAGAGTAAGGTTCTGGGAAAAGGATTGGACTTGGAAGAGAAAAGGATTGACTATAATACTTAGACTCCAAATGAATTATGTATTAGCAACAATAATTTAGTTTTGAATTATGTATTAGAAACAAGAATTTAGTTTTGTCACCTTTACCATATAGTGATGTTATTTTATCTTGTCATTTTTAATGGGGTTAATCATCTTTTGTAACTTTACAGATCATGTTTACTACTTTATGTAAATGAACATATGCAAACATCACAACTTTAAAATGAAGAAGAGAGTAATGTTCCTCCTACTTTTCATTTTATGATACAAAATCAGTTTGGTACCAAAATTAAGAGATTTAGATATGACAAATACAATAAATTGTTTTAATCAAAATTTATTGTCATATTTAAAAAAGAAAGACATCATTTTAAAACTATCTTGCATGCATAAATCACAAAAAATGATGTGCTTGAAAGACAAAATGGTCATTTTGTAAATATTACTAGAGCACTCCCTTTTGTACCAAAATATTACTGGGGGTAATTGTTCCACTGAGGTATCATTGAATTGAGTGTACAACTCACTTGGTCAAAATCGTTATTTGAGAACATTTTATTAAAGGTAAAATAAACTAAGCCCCCCACAGTCAATTATTTAGCACAAGAATTCTAATCAGATGATTATGTTAATAAAATTTTTATTATTTTGCTATATTTTGCAAAAAACCACGATTCTTAATTGATAACAACTTCTAGCTACTAGTGTGTTCAATAAAATTGATCAAAGCTAAAGTCTTAAGTAATTGTATAAACTAACTAACAAATGTACCTATTTCACTAATTATTAAACAAAAAGAATTTTTAGACTTTTACCACTTTTTTTTTTTGGTTTTCTAACAATAACACACAAAATAAGTTATTGTATTTGACAATTAACCGACTAGGAACTCTTTTTTAACTAATTTCTTTCAATAATTAACGATAAAAAAGAATCATTTGAATTACAACTTCGTTAGATTGAACTAGAACACTCCAATTTATACTATCAGCCTAAAATAAAAGAGTACTTAAAATTCATTCTCAACATACAATCTACATATAGTTCGAGCTAATTTAGACACTAGCTAAAACTCTATGGATAACACATAGAATCTTTATGATATGGTCCCAGGCATAGGATCTGGTCCCGGGACAATCCACTAGGGAATCCTCTTGATTTCCCTTATTGGAGTTCTTTCTTTTTTTAGAAGACCCTATGTTTCTACACAAGAGGGAGACCTGCCCGTGACAAGGTCTCATTCTCCGAGCAATATTTCTCTGATAATTTGTCTGATGCTTTATTCATAAATAATGTAGCCTTATATAGAGGCTGGTTACATCAGTTTATTTAGAATAAGACTTCTAACAAGAATGAACCTACTAGTTTATTTAGGATAATACTTCTAACAAGAATAGACCTATTAGCCTTCTAACAAGAATAGACTTACTAGTTTATTTAGGATAAGACTTCTAATAAGAATAGACCTACTAGTTATGATACTAAATATTTAAATAGACTCCTTCTAAGGTAAGATTTCCTATTTTAAAGGGATGTTGTAAATCTCCTATCATTACTTTCCTCCTCAACGAGGAGCTTGTCCTCAAGCTCGAAGCGGTTCATCTTCCTCCTCCGGGATCTTCCTCCTACGGGTTTGCCATTTCAAGCCAAAACAACCGCTTGCACTTGTGTTCCCTGGAGTATGCCTCATCACAATTAAAACAAAGTCCCTTTGCTCGTCTTTCAGCCATCTCCTCCCTTGACAAATGCTTGAAAAATGAGGTTGGGCTACTTCCTATAATAGAGACCGATGTTGGAGAACCTCCCAGGGGTTTGCTGTCTCAGATGTTAACAGCCGCAGGGTTAGCCCGAGAGCTTTTAGCTGTTGCCCAAGCTGAAGCGTTGCTTATGGCTGCTACCCAGGTAGAAGTACGCCAATCTCCCCCTCCCTGGTCCATCAACTGCTTTTTTTTAAAAGCCCTTGCTATTTTCATGGTTGTCCCTAACGTGTTCAGCCCCTACAGCTCCACATCTATCCGTATCCCATCAACTAATCCGGCTGTAAAGAGGTCCACCTGTTGTTCAGGTCGGAGACCAGTAGTGCGTGCTAATAAGGTTTGAAATTGACACTGGTACTCCTCAACAACACTCGTCTGTTTGAGATTGGCTAATTCTCCTAATGGTTTAGTGCTTAATGGGGGACCAAATCTTATGTTACGTTGTGACTTGAAGTCCTCCCATGACAATCCTAGTATCTCCTGTTCCACCTGGTAATACCAAAGTTGGCCTCCCCTGTCAGGTGGAATGCAGCCAAGCCTACTTGGTCCTCTTCTGCCGTCCTTTAGCTCTAAAAAAACTGATCGCAGCGGTGCAATCAAACTAGAGGGTCCTTTGAACCATTGTAGGTGGGGAATTCCAACTTCGAGTAACGCGGCACCATCTGGGCCTCGAGATGCCATTCGTTTGGCCTCTCCCCTCGGCTAGCTGAAGCATGGCTGCTGCTCGCCCCACCTCCATGCCCCCCACGATTCGGTCCCTTTCCTAGCTCCCTAAACCGGCGATTTATCTTTTCGAATTGGGCAGTCGAGTTCCTCTGTAGGGGCTCCTCCATCTGCTAGAAACGCTGCTCAACCCTCTGCGTAAACGCCCATAGCTCATTCTGGATATTCCCTGAGTCGTACATCATGTTTAGCTCTGATACCAAATTGATATGGTCCTGGGCGTAGGATCTGGACACGGGACGATCCACCAGGGAATCCTTTTGATTTCCTTTGTTGGATTTTTTCCCTTTTTTAGAAGACTCTATGTTTCTGCGCAAGAGGGAGACCTGTCCGTGACAAGGTCTCATCCTCCGAGCAATATTTTTCTAATAATTTGTCTGATGCTTTATTCATAAATAACGTAACCTTATATAGAGATTGGTTGCATCAGTTTATTTAGAATAAGGCTTCTAACAAGAATAAACCTATTAGTTTATGTAGGATAAGACTTCTAATAAGAATGGACCTACTAGACTTCTAACAAGAATAGACCTATTAGTTTATTTAGGATAAGACTTCAAACAAGAATAGACCTACTAGTTATGATACTAAATATTTAAATAGACTCCTTCTAAGGTAAGATCTCCTATTTTAAAGGATGTTGTAAATCTCCTGTCACAATTACTTTTTAATTTACCAAGCTGGGAGTTAGTGACTGGAAATATCTCTAATAAAAACTGATTTAGGAAAGGGAAACGAACAATAAGGTGTCTCTGATTGTTTGGAAGTTGATAACCAGATAATGCTTCGTCTTTAACTTGTGAACTTGTTTAATATTGACAAAACATGAGGCAACTGGCAGTAGTCTTTAAATCCTTATAAAGGAATGGCCTGTCTTTTTGGTAAAATGAAAATCCTGTACTCCTTGATGTAACATTTCTTTGATTAAAGAAGCGGTCATAGGAAACTTAAAGATCGTAAGTGATACTCTTATCGAAAGAGCTGGAGGGAAGAGAAAAGTAGTGATGCAACTAGGGAACTTGTCTTGAATGCTGTTACTTTGTTCGCATTTCTGTTTGAAAATTTCCTACTAGAATGACATATCAAGTAGAAGGCCGGCCAGATTGCTGCGATGGTCTATTACAACATAAAAATTAAGCCCGTAATCAACTGACTTTTTTGCAGTGACATCGTATGCTCGATGTTAGGTGCCTGCAAGATTTCTGCATACTTAGTATTTTATCTTCAACGAATAGTAATCTGCAAGTAATTTTGAGTTGTAATTAATGGTCATTTAATTTGTGTTTTCTCACATTTATCTTCTCAACACATTCAGGTGAAGAGCTATTGGTTGAATTCCGATGGTGCCGATGTTGTGTTTCATATGATAGATAACTTTCTTCTCTAGCAATCCGATACTTGCTCTCTTGGTTACAGTGAGGCCAGGGGTATCGTGTACATTGTACTTTGGACACAAAACCGAACAGATATTTCAGACAAGAGTATCGAGATGGTGATGAATCTTGTAATCCATTTTCCTAGTAGGCAAGAGTTTGTGGTTTAAGTTGATGTATATCACGTTCAACATTTTCTATTGATTTAGCAAATGAAAATGGTTTCTTCCTGTTCAATGTTCAGTCTTGTAGATGTAATGTATGATTCCTATCGCTTAACTATAATGTTGTAATCAACTTATTTTCAATCTGTTTACTACACATTGTCAAAACAAAAGACTAATTTATCAAAATTAAAAGAAGTTACACATATGGAAGTCAAACAAAACAGCAGCTTGGCCAAGGCAAAAGCCTACTCTTAACTCAACAGTACCTTTAACATTTAATAAGTGCCAACTTGAGGCTGAGGCCAATCGCTTCTGGAAGTGGGCATGTATTTTACAGCTGCAAAGAGGTAGTTCTAGGAAGTGTTTTACATCCTAAACAACCATCTTCCAGGGTATATGGTAATTACTAACGTTTCAGGAGTATCTAGCGCCTGACCTGACCGTTTAATTGATTATACCTCTTCTAATAATAACCTTGAAACCTACAATCAGTCTTGGTCCTACGAATTGAGAAAATTGCTATTAAATCTTCCTTCAAAGATTCGGGTTGAAACTATGCTTTGAAGATAATGGAGAGGTTCAGAGTGGTGGAAGAGGCGAAGTGCAGGTTTGGTCCACGGACATCTACTACTAGTAGGCCTGAAGAAAAAGATTGACATGACATCATTGAAAGGAAGCCTTTTAAAAATCGATAAATTGACAAGGGATTACGACTTGTATGAAAATTTGAGAATGATTAAATGGGAGGAGAAATACATTAGAATTCACAAACGCTAATTAACATCTTTATCCTTTTTCAGTCTTATCCTCCCACATTGATATCTAAATCATTGCAAACCACTTTACATTTTTCCTTCTTCCGAATAAATGCTTTTTATTAGAGTGAGATTAACAAATTTCTGTCGAGATGTTGGTCTTGACCAGTAATTCTTACAGGACACTACTGCTTGCTCCAGATATCCTCCCATCAGTTTATGAATGTTATGAATAGTGGGGGAATTTAATTTCTGGACGCCACTTTGTAATGCTTCCAACAATCTGACATGGGGTTATAGGAAAAATACTTATAGAATCGGTCTTCGCAACTGAAAATGATTGATATGAATATCAGCTTAGAACCTCATTAGGATTTTTCTTTTAAAAAAAAAAAGATGTTTGCCATTAAGCTGTTTGCTTCAGCGTCTGTCATATGAACCAATCCGAGGATAAGCTGAAACTGAACAAACCAAGCTTCCTGTGTAATTCTTTGCTTTGCCATAGATGTTACATTTCAGAACTCTACAGAGAGTATTACGATTTCAAACAAAAAAGGAAGAGAAGAAAAGCTAGAAAAGAGCTAGTAATTGTGCATGAAGCAAGAACGATTATTTACAAACACCAGTTCTTAGACGGGTTTAACTCATTCCAAGTATAACTTATCAGGACTCTTATACTGTTTCCAAACTCACTAGTACAAGACATGAAGCTTTCCTGAGGGACACCACAGAGACATTTCAAGCGACCGCTGATCATCATGAAGAAGAATATCCTAGAGTATCGTTACTCTTTTTCTCATCCTGTTCTTTTGAGCTACACAAATTGAAATATGCTTTAGCAAACTAGGTGTAGAAAGCTGTAATAGCAGTCATTTTTAGATTCTGAAAGAAGGCTATTACCTTGGAGTTTCTTCACAAGTATTGCTATCGACGCATGCGTCTTGCGGCTTCTGTATTGCGTTCTCTTTCAACAGAGTGGATAGACTTCTGCAGAACTGTTGGCAAACAAGAGATTAACATACCACCACAAGTCAGCCACCATTTTTCAAGCACATAAATGGCGCTGTGTAGTGAGATACCGACTTAGATGGATCATTTTACCTCCTTGTACACTCTGAGGTCCCCTGCAGATTTTGATATTTCTACTACACAGTTGGCAGGAGCAACTTCAATCACCTAAATTTTAATGAAGAATGATGAGACTCCTGATGATATTAGAAATTTTATTATCTTTCAGGGATTGTACTATGTAATGGATTACCTCTGCTGACAAGTCATAAAGTGATCTGGTACATCTAGTCATCTTTTGTTTTGGATGCATTTTCATCTGCCATGATGCAATTATAGATTTCAGTTTTCCTTGACAAGACATATTCTAAATTGGAAAAACTGTAGCTATCAAACCTGATTTACCTTGAAGTTTTTCCTCCTTTCAACTGAGAGACTTGCGCCTATTGCAGCGGCTTCTATTTTCTTTATGGTTTCATCTACTGTAAGCTTGGATCCAATCCTTGTTGTCCTTTTAGTGTCTGCCTGATAAGATTAGAGTTCGTTAGGACCTTATATGCCTGGCAAGGAAGCCTGTTACAAAGAAGTTATCTCAAGAGACTTGCCTGATCTTCAAAGAGACCTGATAAATCAAGATCATTTGACATTGCTATCAACTGGAAAGCATTAATGAAACTTGAAGACTTGGGAATCTTTGCTTCTGCTGTATTTTCCTGCTGATAATTTCGTGACGATAAGTAAAGTGAATAAATCGGGTGTCTCTCCACTAGCTTATGATCATTTACCTCAACTGAATCAAAAGCAGCATTAACATCATCCAAGCAGATCTTCTCATGACATTCATACCCACAAGAAGCCAAGTAATCTGTCTTAAACCAGCTTTGTTCGATGATTTCCGGTATCTTTATCCGCTGTAACAAATAACGAGTTGACCATTATCCTTCTGTTGTTTATTCAGTTTTGGATTTCAGAAGTTAAAAATGTTCAATACTCTTACCCCTCTAGGATTTGGATCAAGCATTCTTGAGATTAGCTGCTTCTGATCCTCTGTAAACCACTTGGGACATGTGTATTCTGCTCTGGATATCTTCAAGGGGTGAAACTCATGAATGTAAGCTATTTTTGCTAAATTGTTTCACACAAATGTCAGTTTCACTAACACAAGAACAAACCTTTCTGTACAACATCATAAGGTTACGATCATCGAATGGTAGATAACCAGCAAGTAGCTCAAAAAGGATTACTCCACAGGACCAAACATCTGCTGCTGCTCCATCATAACCCTTATTTGCAAGAAGCTGAATAGAAAATCATTCGCTACTTTAAAAAAATAGTTTGAAACTTTATCTCCATTTGTCCCTTATCATTTACTTCTCGTACAAGATTGAATCGAATTTCATTTTACCTCAGGTGCCACATAGCATGGAGAGCCACAAGCTGTGGTTAGTATGCCACCTGGCTGTCAGACAGATTTTCAGGCACGGATCATTTTGGTTCAAAGGAGGAAGAAACAAATTTTAAGGAAGAAGTAACTTGTAGAATATGTATGTACCTTGCGCAATGCACTTAGTCCAAAGTCTGAAACTTTCACGTTTCCTTTGCCATCCAAAAGCAAGTTTTCTGGCTGCAAAACCCAAGTCCTAGTTAGTTTGCGCTCTTTCATGAGAAAAAAAAAAAAAAACAGAACAAGGCAAATAGTGAGTAGCAAGCTTTTATTGACCTTCAGGTCTCTGTGATAAACCCCTCTGTTGTGACAATAGTCTACTGCATCGATCAATTGCTGGAAAAGCTTTCTTGCCTCAGAATCACCAAGTTTCTTTGCATACGACTGGAAAATATGAAATTGCACAGGATCAGAAATACCATATATAGATGAAATGAGAATGCTGAAAAAAACCATTTTTGGATAGCTCCAAGAATATAGAAGTAGTGCTCACCAACTTATCAGAAACTTGTCCTCCTGCTACATATTCCATTACTATGTAGATTTTAGTTTTCGTGCCAAGAACCTATAATTCCAAATATTCAGCACAAAGAAGTAAAATGGCTTAAATTGTGACTTCAAACGCATCTACTGTAAGAGAAAGATGTTGCTGATCAAAACTCCGGCGGATATACCTCATTTATCCGGACGATGTTGGGGTGATGCAGAAGTTTCATGGTTCTAATTTCTCTTTGCACCTGAAACCAGTGCCTGAATAGATTAGAGAAGGAAGAAGATTTGGGTTGTAACAAGCATCATTCCCCTTCCAAAAGAAACGACAAAAGGAAGAAACAACGGAAGATGAGAAAGAGAGAACCATCTGAATTATACACAGGCTTTACCTGATTCTTGAGATTGCTTTCCATGACCATGGTCTTGTCAATGATCTTGATTGCAACATGATGGCCATTGGTGGTATCTATAGCAAGCTTTACCTTAGCAAACGTCCCTTCTCCGATCGTCCGACCGAGTTGGTACTTCCCAATGTGGTGTAGAAATCCCATTTCTTGTGTCAAATCCTATGCCTGTTACTTCCTGTTATCCAACTTAACAGATAATCCTTATCTCTTTACGTACTGCTGCAAGGACTGCTCTGAACAACCGATCTTAAAGCGTAAAACCCTCTAAAGATTTTCAACGTGTGTCTCTGATGCGAGAGGTCGAGGAAATGACAACGATAGAACAGATCAGATTCAATCTGGGCAATAGGTCGTGCTTCATTCTCATAATTGCCATGTATATGATGACTATAGCTTCTATTTATAAATGTAGAGAGATGATTGACAGGACAATCACGTCTCATGGAACGAAATTACATAAGCAGTGCAGAGGTTATAAGTGGATTGAAGGATTCAATATTTTAGTGCGCTTGCATGGGAAGAAAGATGGTTAGAACTAAGGCTAGTTGGCTAGTTGGTGAATGTGTTTTGAATGGAAGTTAGCTGTTCCTGTCTGGACTGTAAACCAAACATGGCTTGGTTTTAGCCACTAATAAATACAAAAAAAAAAACAAAAAACATTATTCAGATCACCACAAAATTGGAGGGAGGTCAAGTCAAGCTTTAAATTTTGGCTTATTGAGTTTTTTTTTTTCAAGAATTAAGGTCCTGAATTGATTTTAAATTTTGCAGGATGGATAGTGCTTTAGCTGAATCTGCGTTCTATTTCTTATCCAAAACCAAGACAATCTCTGGAATTGGGTCCCCCACTTCAGAGAAATAATTGGATAAATACTCGAATCATTTGAATATCTTAGAGATTAAGAAATTCTTAAAATATTACCATCTTATCTTAAATATTCATTCATCTTAATCGTACATATGAATAACAAATGGGATACTAAAAAAAAAAGTAAAAATAAGGTAAAAGAGATCAATTTTATGTGAGTAATTTTATTTATTTTAAAATTTTAAAATTAATAATTTGTAATGTTAATTTTTTTAAAAATTTATTAAGTTTACCTTAATTAAAAATATTCTATAATTCATTTTTCTCACTTGACATAATTTATATGACTGTTAAAACCTAACTTCAATAACGTTTTTTCACTAAAATAATTCAATAAAATTTTAATGAAAAATATTTTTTAAATATTAATAAGTAATTAATAAATATATTTTCAAATAATTAAAAGTATAAAGGGAGTTTGTATCTTTTACTTATAAATATATACTTATAGATTGCTAATTGGTTCTTGTGCTTGGACTTAATTAGATCAACTGTAGCTTTTAACTATACATCACCCCCTAAAATTGTGGAACTAAGGTTTAGCAATTCTCCATTCAATTATAACAAAAGGGGGAAAGAACTACGTAAACTCTAATACGTTAATTCGCAATGGTCGGTCGTTCGGTCGGCCGGTCGGTCTGAAGAGTTAGAATTAATAATCGCAGCCTTGTTCACTCACTCAAGCTTCTAATTAGTCAATCAATGATTAAAAATTTAGTGAAGCTCATATGAACTCGACCCCTTCACATATTTTTTAATTGAATACCTTAGTCGTTACAAGGAAATTTATAAGCTAAATTATCACATTTATCGCACTGGTCCAGTCACCGGAAAAGCAATTGGACGGTCCAAAAGAGGTTGAGATTAAGAAAGTTTGAACATTAGGTGTAGAACAGAAGTGCCGTTAAAGGCTGTGTACTGAATCTGAAAGTCCATGCGCCTTTTTTTTTCAAAAGCTGGTATAGAATCCCTAGGAGTTGACAAAGGGTTTTGGATATATGCATGTGTGTTTGGTATACATCCATGTTTTTCTAATGGCAATTTGCAAGGGTCATAAGGTCTCTGAATTAGAAAGATGAATGAAAGTCCTCGGTCCTTCAATTATTCGATTCAACCACTGTCGTTAATATCACATTTTTCTTCTCCGTTTTGTTCCTGCATTGCCAATGTATTCTTTTATACTGCACATAGTCACAAAGTTTCAGAATAGTGAAACAAAATAGGTCTTGTAATTATTCATTTCCACCGATATATTTGGTTTCTCTTTCTGTGTACGTGCAATATATACTTATTAAGAGTTAAAATTGGTGAGTTTTCAATGTTAAAATTAGGTAAAACTATTCTTTAGTTTAATAAATTTTTAAAATATTTCATCTTTTAAAATTTTGAAAAAATAGTTATCAATTTTTTTAATAAAATATTTTCTCTAAACTTGGTTAAAAATAACCATTTGAGATATAAAATATTAAATGTGGACTAATTAAATGTTATTAATACGATAATTTAATTCAGCTCTTAAATTTAATCCAAACTAATTAAACTCAAATTATATTAATTTGTTGATTTAAGTTATTGAATCATTATTTAAGTAACATCTAATTAGTACATATGTGCTATCTATATAATGTATTAGTTGTTAATTTTTACCAAGATTTAAGAGAAAATATTCTTTTAAAAAAGTTTTTTGAAAATTTTAAAAATTAATAAAACTTTTTTTTAAAAGCAAATTTTAAAAAAAAAGTTAGAAACATGAAGGTTAGAAAGGGACCTAATTTACCTTCTCTGTAGGCAAAGCAAGGAGAGAGGTTCCAATCAGTATGAAACCTTAGTGCGATTGCAATTGCCAAAAATGAACTCAGAACGAGGTTCTGTAACGAGTAAAAGTCTTCCTCACGTCACGCTAGATTGAGTCGAAACTATGCCTGACAATGTAGTTAAAACGTCAATGTCTAATACCCCATTTCATATTATTAGACAAAGTGCTCCATGCTTCAATTTTATTTTCGAGATGTATTTACTTACAATGTAAATTGTTTATATGTATACATATATATATATATAGATATACAGTTGACCTATACCTCTCTTTAACATACTTATGATTGATTCTTTTTTTTCTTTTTTATTTTATGACGTTTTGGATAAATTAAAACATACATAGACTCCACCAAATACTTGAAAAATAATTTGACAGAGACTGAAATGTATATTTTCCACTTTTGCCGGTGACAATTGACCGACATGCTCATAACAAACTCACATATTGGTAATTTATTGATATGGAAATATAATCCAAACCTGCCAATGTTCACCTCCGATAGTATACCAAATTAAATACTCGAAAACATGCATTCTACTTCAAGCTTTGTGATTGAACAATTTCCCTGGACTGAGATTAAATTTTAATTTGAGAAGAGATGGCACTTTGTTGGGATCCCTTCTTTTTTGTAGGATATAATTTTACCTCTAAATAATAAAGAAACTGTTAAAAACAAATCCACATGACAGTATATACATATATAGATACACATATTAAAATATTAAAACAATAATAATAATAAAATAAACCTAAGAGATAATAATAATAATAATAATAATAATAATAATAATAATAATAATGGCTAAATTGCTCTATGTATATTTGTAGGGAGCTAGCAACAAGCCATCAAATGTCCCAACACTAAGTATCCTAAGAGGAGCAATCATTTCATTTTCCTTCCAACTAAAATCAGTAAAGAGTCAGCAATTTTACTATTAAAACAGCATTATTGTAACATATATTTTGGTATTACGATTATATTTATAAAATAAGTGCCGTCCAAATTCTTAAACTCAATAAAAAAGTAAGACTTTCAATTGCACGATTTAGCCCAGGTGAAGGTGATATCTTAAGTTCAGAATAACGAGTATTACCTCTTGTCAAATACAATATTATTTGAAATGATGATAACTTATAAAAGATGCTTAATATTTAATACCAATTTATAGTAATAGACTGAAGAAGTTATAAATTGTGACGTATGGACTGTACACAAAGAGAGAAAGGTAGGGTGGGTAAGTCGGCACGTGAATAAAAGAAGGTTGTTAGAATTTTGCCTAGTTATTAATCAATAATTATTCTCAATACATTAGAGAATAAAAAAAATACAATCATGATTCACAACCTTTCAATTACCGACATGCTTCCGTGTAACATTCGTTAAAAAATAGATTACAATTCGTTAATGCTACTTCTAAGCACTTGAAATATAAGTCAAGTAGGATATAAATATGTTTATTAGTAGACAACCTCATGCCTTAGTGACGAAAAATTAATATTTATCTTTTTCTTGAATTAAAATAAATTCTTATAAATTTGCAAATTGATCTTGTGGCTTAGTGGGAGAGAATCGGACATTATTATTGAATTTTAATTATCCTAAATCCTAACACAAAGTAATTAACAATGATTAAAAAAATTCAATCACCTAAGTTAATTAAATTTTAAAAATTTTAAATCAGTCAAATTTTATTTTAATTTAACTTAATAATTTTTGTTATTAAAAATCGATAAATTTTTATAAAATAAATAATTTTTTAAAAAATATATAAATTAGTTAATTTTCATTCAACAATTCGTTTCTTCACTTACTCTTCAACATCTTTAATAAATAATTGCATTCTTAAAAAAAATCTAAGTTGGACGATCGAAATTTTCTAGTCATATTTGCCAATCTGGCCTAGCGTTTACAACAAGGAGTGAAACTTTGAATGATGGCATCCCTCTTTTTTTTAATTTATATAAAGAAAAAGAGTCGGTCAATAGATCGGATTTGAGGTGAAATATATTCATACACACCAGTATTTATTTATCTATCTTGTACTGCCCGGACCCTTTTCCTGTTGTTGAATATAAAAATGTGGACTTCGTGGCTATTAAATTACTATATAAACTGAAGGAAATTCAAATCCACTTGATAAATAACTATTCATATGGCTTTCATGTTTAGTTGGGTCATGACGTTGACGTGGTTGTTGATTGCCTCCACGATCTCAGCAAGAGGATATATATATATATGCGTATTGAAGTATTATGTAATTTCAGTATCTTATATGAAAAGTATATAGAGTACATGCATATCCAAGATCTACTTTATCGTACAATCTACCTTAAGGGGGCGGTTGGTTCAGACAGGAGAATGGAAATGAAAATAGGAATGAATATAGTGAGGAATGTGAATGAATATAATCATTATAATGTTGATGGTTGGTTAAGAGGAGGGAATGATTACCATTACCATAGATAATGGTTGGTTTGTT
>JAOQMM010000008.1:706093-726579 GCA_027563515.1 Erythroxylum platyclados | reverse complement strand
TTTTTATATGTGTTAATTAGATTTTAATTAATTAATTATGATAATAATATTTTAATTAATTAATTATATTTTAATTAATTAATTAATTAAAAAAAGAACAAATGGAGAGGAATGAATTCCATTCCTCCCATATTTGGGAGGAATGGAGGATTACCCAATTCTTGGGTATCAAAAACTCCATTGGCCAATCAACCCCTTCAACCAACCACCTCTTTTCATTCCATTTCCATTCCCCCACTCTCATACCCCCCAAACAAGCACCCCCTAATTATTTTGCAAAATCTATTTTAGTTTGAGAGTTAGCCTAAATAATATTTAAATTTTATTAAAGAGGCCCATATAACTTGATTAGTTATTAAATCGTTTCACATATTAGATTTATAATTGAATTATATTTCTAAACATTTAAAAATAAAATAGTGTTTGCAGTTTATGGTAAACTACAATATCATATTCCTTTTTTAAAATGGTTTAATTTTTATGCCTGCCCATAGAATTTCCTCTGGAGAATATTGAATATACCTTACTTAAACTGCAATCAACAACCAAATCGTCGCCATGTACATTACTTGCCTTATTGATCTTGCCCAGTTAGCATTTTGACCATTCTTGTATAAGCCAAGTGTCTAAATACAAAATGCCCTGAAGTTCTCTAGAAAGTTAAGTTAAGCCATAAACGCATGTGCAGACGTGCGTATACTTCGAAGATAAAATTCACCAAAGATTTTCTTAAACTAGAATAAATCATTTCCTCATATCAAAAACTCAAACAAAACATAAATGTAAATAACCATACCCTTAGTTATTAACTTTTGACTAATAATTGATAGTGTACGTGTTTTCTAATATTATAAAAGTCCATTTTGATGTTTATAAAACATGTAAACTAAAAATCAGTGTCTAGAAGGGGAATATGCTTATTTTGATGAAGATTACAATAGCAGTATCACGAGAAAAGATTGGATTTCTTTGAGGGGATAATGTTGAAGGGATAAACTTTTCTTATCCATATCATATAGGATTTACCAACTTTCTTTTAATATCTAAACACCCGGATATTCTGTGCTCGTCTTTTAATCCTATTTTTGCCCCCAAAACGAAGTTGTTTTATGTGTAAAAGACATTAAATCATGCATTTTGAGGACAAAAATAAGATTAGAACAGAGTAACAAATAAAAAGATCTGAACCAGTTAATAAATGCATATAGTGAATACTTTCCGGTTTCCACTCCTTTAACTTTATCCATTTTACCGAATTCTCTTTAAGATTCAAGGGTATACTAGAAAATAGAAATGCAGACTAGCGAATAATAGTTCTCTTTTTTTCTTTTTAATTTCTTGGAAGAACAATGCACGACTTTCTCCACCTTTGTAGTGATAGACAATCAATTAGTTGCTTAAAATCTCTTCAATGCGATCCTCCCCAACTACTTATCTCTAGCCTGATATATTTAATCTATAGTTGAAATGTAAACGCTAAGATAAGAATATATCTAAACTATATATTATAAGATAAAAGAAACAGTACTGTTCATCTATATATGATCACTCCTGTAATATTTTCTTCCATTTCTTTTATATTCGATTTTAGCAAACATGAGCTCTCAAAGATGTTCGAAAAATGGGAAGGTGTGAAGAGAAGAAATATCATTTTTTATTTATTAGACTTAACTATTCTTGTTCAATTCTTAGGTGGACTATATTCTTTTTTGTGCTCTATCCCCATCTTTTAGGAAATGACAGTTTATTAGAAACATTATATGATGTAAAAAACAAGTATTATAGTATATGATCTGGAGGAGAATAAACATGAATCTCGTGGCCCTGGTCAATGCTAATGTGAACAAAACTGAATCATCAAGGCTTCAAGAGAAATTGTCCAATTCCTTTTTAGCTACTCCAAGGAGACGACTAGATTTCGTCCAATATAGGTGTTCTGATCTGGCTAAGGTGTCGGCCGTGGCGTGTCAAATAGCCTATTCTGATATGGACACTAATTAGAAGAGATATTAATTTGACCTTTGTATCCGCATATCCCAGAAGCTGGGAATGATGGATTCTCAACTCAGAGAAGCAAATAACGAAAGCGCTACTGATGTTTGCCTAGAATGATCGGAGATTATCAAGAATAATTTGTCAGTGAAAAGATTCATATCAAAGGAGATCGTACCTTCCTTAAAAAAAGGAAACGTATAATTATTTTCTCCCTAGGTAGGTAAGTGAGAGTTTATTCCAAATTGAAAAGAATTACAATAATGGCATCAAACCATAAAACTTGAGTATCAAATAGGATTAATATTAAATTCTCTAATCAAATTTAATTTATTAATTTTAAATTTAATCGACTGATTATTAAAATTGTTATAATTAATTATATTCAAATTTTATAAAATACAAAATCAATTGAGTTTGAATACTCAAATTGAAATTCAATTAAATCGAACTATTTATTTTAGAACAAATTCAAATTAATTTATCATTCTTAATTTTGAAAATAAAATGTACTCAAATATAAATAACGATTACAAACAAGTTAAAATAGGTTACCAATCTCATTCATTAGTGAAAATAGTAGAAATGATTTTTAAATACTTTTATTAATGTTTCTAAATTTTTTATTCTCATGATTAAGAATTTAAACATTACGTAATTTGTTGGTGTTACTAAAAGTGTAATCTAATATTTATGAATACTTAGAAATTTAATATTACAGTCAAAGGTTTTGATGGAAAATTTCGAATAATAAGGATAATAACTATTGTTTTAAAAATATAATCCCTAAATTTTGAAATCTAATTGGGAATTAAATTAAATGTGCAGAAACAAACATATAAATAGGAACTCTTTCTTTTCATTGCTATGAATTAGTAAGACAGTCTAAAAAGCTTTATGTTTTACCGCCGATAAAAAAAAAGGTAAATATCTAGAGTTTCAATTTTAATAAAATGTTATACCTTAAGCCTTAGAGAATTATACTTAAAATTCTCGGGATGGACAGAAACTTTAGGTTTCTGCACGAGATGTCATTTTGCACGATTAGTTGCATTTTATTGTATATTAGAATAAAGTCGAGTGCTCTAATTATGAGAGTTGAGAAGGCTATTCCTCCACATTAGATTCACGTAATTTTAAATTAAGTTTTAAAACAGAAGTATATTCTTTGACAACAAATGAAAAATAACTCGGAAGCCTTAATTCCAATCCCGAAAGGTATACAGTTACAAGCCATGCATGACAACTCAGGAGCCAGCTAGCCTATCTTTGTTAATAACCACAGAAACAACAAACAGAAGTGTAAACAAAGATTAAGCAACTTGCCAGAGATGCTCCAAAGGAGTGGTCCAGAGTGGTGAAATTAGTCTTTCAATTCAATCAATTGAAGGTTGGAATAATCGCGAGAGAGATTCGATTTTAAAGAAGATAATTTATTAGAAACGAAATTATATTAAAATTTTAAAAATATTATTTTAATCGAATCTATTACTTAAATTTAAGTTAGTAACTTGATATTTATTTAAAAATATACTTTAAAAATTATTTAAAAATTTTGTGATAAGGTTGTGGTTCTTGACAAGATATACCGGATTATAGTAAAAGAGTCTTCTAAGAGATTAAGATAAGCTAATTATAGAATGTAATTTAGTATAAACGCTATTAAATATATTGATAATCAATCTCGGTTTAAATGAGATGCTGTCCGTATTAAGGGGACCCCAAGGTTTCTTGGATGAGTTGTATGATTATCGCTCCAGAATGTACCATATCTATAAATGTTTATGGCTTAGATCTTAGCATATTTTGTACCCACTCGTTTTTCTATTGAAAGAGATGTAGGCATTTCAATGGCAATAATTAAACTTGTTTACAACAACCGGAGGAGTCACAAACATGTTTTTTTTTTTTTTTCCTCCAACTGCAGTATGTATCAACCTTTAGACTAAGTAATATATATTAACATTAAATTATCATATGTATACTTTAATTATTGGTATCCAAAAATGTTTTGATGGTAAAATCTGTTCTCAACATACTTTTTAACCTCGCAAGTCGCAAGTGAATCAAAGACACTTTAGTACTTCATAAGCCAGTAAAATCACATACATTATAGTAAAACTTTTAAACTAGTTAGAAAGAGATTAATTTAAACATGATTTGTAAAAACCTTAATCACATATATAAGAAATAAAACGTTGTATTTATATGGTTAAAGGTATGATTTATACACCAATATTTTATAAAAGATTTAACTAAGTTCTTATTATTATTTGGTATCACTTTACACTCTTGCATTTAGGGTGCATAAGCGGTATGGTAAGAAGTTATTTAGAGCTTTTATAAAATGTTAAGATAACAATTACACCTTCAATTAATATTTATAAAACTCATTCTAAGATCGTATAATCCAAATTATGTAGAATAAGTTAAAATAAATTAATAATCCAAATATTATTAAGGTAGTCTCTTACACGATAATTGGTTAATAAAGTCAATGCGATTCTTGGTGAATAATTTGAATATGATCACGAATGGCTTGAGAACTTGAAATTGAATTGATCAAGCACTTTCTTGGAAACTTGTTGCATGCATTTGTCTTCTTCCTCAATTTAGCAACTTGCAGTTACAAGTTCCAACTTGTTCTTTTAAGAAGCAAAATTTGATATCCCAAGTTGGTCAGGTAATTCCATTCCATGTATATGATTCACAAAACAACCCGTCCTCCATTATCGTTAAAGATTGATACAAACAATGAAAAAGAAAAGTCTATTCGAAGTATATTTAATTTCATGCCATCATTAATCTTATCTACTTGTTAGAATTTGAATCCTTATGGACATGAAAATGTATTATATTTCTACCTCTTCAACATCAAGACAAAAATAAGGTTGATCAATTTGAAGAGTTTGTTGATCAACATTAACTATATATATCTATGCTAATTGGATATATATGGCCATAGATCGAAGAAGCCAAAACAAGTGGAGATTTCGAATTGCATAATTTAGTGACAACATATTGTGAAGAAGATAGTGACTAAAACACAATAATTTCCATATAAGCCCAACTTAGATAGAACCTGTTTTTTGGAAGGTAACGTAACCACTTGCTTTTTCTGTACTAGCTGCTACTGATTAGGAAGCGCTTAGAGAAATTTTTAGAGAAAAAAGAGAAAGGTTTGTTGTCAAGTAACACACGCAATTCCATACATAGGGAAAATTATTCTTTTCAGTGTTTTGGACTCAACTTGAAACGAGGCAGCTGGTATTGAAGTTTGAATTGATCTTTACCAAAAATCAGAATAGTTGTATTCAGTTTTGGATTTTATACTGAAGTGGTAGTAGCTACAGGCTAATGCACGTCTTTACGGGGAAGCCACATGGATGGTGAATCGTGTTTGTATGTATGATGGGTGTTGGTAAACTAATAATTGGTCTATATCATTTTAATACATGCAATTGGCATACATTCTCGTGGATGTCATTGCATAGAGTACTAATTGATTTAAGTTTAGAGTATTTGGTAATTTGATGATTAACTACACACAAAAGTAATTCCAAATGACTCAACAACACTTGGCTAAGACATGGCAAAGTGATGGAACATGACATGGGGTTGAGTTACATCCTTTCATTTTCGCATTTAAAGCATAGGACAGAGTAGTTGGCTTAGAGATGCGACAATATATGTATATGGGGACCAAGTAACCAAGACCCATAGTTCGATCAGTTGAAGGATATCGAACTTTCAAAGCAAATTATTTTCATGCACTGACGTGTGGGTGCTTAGGATAAGAATGGTAGATTCTTCAGTTGGAGGGAGGAATGGAATTCTTGTAATTTAACTGAGTTTAACTCTTTGAGATGCATATATTTGGAGATTGGTAAGAGTAAAGCATCTACCTTAGGTTAGGTTATGTTATGATCTGAACAATTAAGTTCGGAACCATTTGTCAGTTACTTATCAATCTAATCGGTTAAAACCCGGCCATTGACAATGAAAGGTTAGTAAAAGCATTAATTGACCTCGACCTCTTTGTTGACATTAGGAGAACTGTTACCGATATAATGTCCCTTAGCGACATGTCCCCTCCAATTAAACCATTGCATGCATTGACCTGAAATCTACCGTTGAACTGCCTACTTGACAAAGATATTTTGATCCTGTCTGCTGGTGATTCCTGGAGTTGGGATTTTTGATTATTGTCTTACGTAATCCGAATTCAACACGTGAATTTTAAAGTTTATTTATGAATTTGAGAAATTCGATTGATTTGAAAAAAAGATTTGATGGAAATCGGGACTTAATCATGAGAAATCTAGTCCAAGGGATCAGATCTTTTCTTCTTTTCCAACTTTATTATGTTATAAATTTTTATCCACAAATTTTAACATATTTTATTTATTTATTATAAAATTTGTAGCATAAATTTGGAATAGATTAATCAACACAAACGGTCCGTAACCTAATCCAATCAATTTGTAAATTAAACTGGAACATTTTAAGAAAAATTTCAAATTGCCCTCCGTTGCCATGCATTGTGGTCTCCTAGAGTAACTCTTTAACAGAGTGATTCAATATAAAATAATAATTGTCTCGCGTCAGGGTAGGTTTATCATCAATTCAATCAATTTCGTTTACTTAAGAGTTAAGATATATTTTGAGTTTGAGTAAAAAATTATTTAAATACAAGTTCTACAATTTTGGTCTTGAACTTGAATTTATTGAAATTGTTCAAAATAATATTATTTTAAAATAAAAATAAAAATAATTTAATATTTTGAAACAATCTTTGAATAGTTTATAAATTTGAATCTGACTCAAAATTTAATTTATTTGAAAATTTTAAGTCCGATCAAATTTGAGTAAATTAAACTTAAATTTTTTATTATTTTTAATTCAATAAATTATTGTCATTAAATATTTTTCTTAAAAAACATAGATCTTGAAACATTCACTAAAATTTAACTTTTATTAACAAAGAAACTTTCACAATTTTAACTAAACATTATTATTTATTTAAGCATGCATGTCATATGTAACATTTTATAAATAAAATGATTAGAATACACATCTGTGATTTGTTGCTACCAAAAAAATAAACGAAGAAAGAACCAACTCCAGGACAGATGATGATTCATTTGACTAACTTGTGGTGTTACTTCCTAGAACGTGCCCTCTAGATGTCCTTTCACTAAAAAATCCCTTGAAATTTCAAATTTCATTTAATGCAGACAAAAGGTACTTCATCTTCACTCCTAAGTTCGTGCCTCGATCACACAACATTCTTATCAACTACTAACTGCGTTAAAAGCCCAATCATGTTTTGCTAATGTCCGACACGAGCCAGCCCAACTGCCCAAGCCCCCAAGAATTGCGTATTTACTATGGAAAATCATTACTGAAACAAAACCAATTACGTCTTGCATTCTTTGTTACATAGGATAAGGTCGCCACCTCACGAGGATTATATTATATGGTATTTTACAAATGCAAACTGACGAAACTACCCTTGTTGGGAAGCAACAAATATCGAAATCACACTTCTTCCCTGGGGGGTAGAAGGGTACGGACGGACAAGTGAGACTGTTGACGAGGTACAACTCTCAATCTTAACATCTTCAATAGTGTTTCGATTTCAACGGGACGATCCTATCAAGTTCAACAGACTCTCTTATATCAGTTTGGCTCGGTGAGTTTCATACGCACGCACGTTGCTACAGTTTTGCAGGTTATGTAAGTCACTTCTCCGTCTGTGACTGTGAGCCAATCTCTCGAGCTCGTCTTAGTATTGCCCAACTCAAAGACACAGTTTCTCTCTTTTTTCTCTTTCTTAAATAGAAATATTTACGTGTACTCGTTGATTGCTCTTGTCTTTATCTTCAGTGTTCTTGTTTTGAGAGTTCGGAAAGCTCTTCAGAGTGTTTCCTCAAAAGGGGTACTCCTATGTTTTACGATTCTTGGCTTAGATTTTTCTCAACTGCTGAAAGTTTTAATCTTTTCTCGTTTTGATGTACTGTGTTGATGACAGATTTTAGTTTCTGTTTATTGTTGGCATTGCAATTCCTTATTTTTGTCTGCTAACAGGCTTGTCCTCATATTCAATTTTTCGTTTAGAAATTGAAAATTAGAGCTATTAAATTTAGTTACTAGTTCATATCGATGATAAGCATCTTGCCTTTTATTATCCTTGTAGCTGCTATTGACGGATAAGTCATAAATATACTAACATGTATATGAATGTTGTGCGTGTATGCCACACAGCATTCATTATTTAGTCTGTATAGATAACGTGTGTATATATCTGTCAGCGATTACACATTATTTGTGCCTCAAAACTATGGATACGTATTTAATTGTTGTTCGTCATGTGTGACTGACAATTGTTTTGAGCAGTGTTTGATCCATGCTCTGTGTATTGCAGAGTCAGTTTGAACAAGATGAGCAGAACAAAGATTGGGAAGACATTACTACTTCTTGTTTGCTTGCATGCAGTCACTTCTCATGTAGTAAGAATCAAAGAAGATCCCTTTTCTGTGTCTAGTTTATGTAGTTAGGTGCAGTTGTGATGCTGTAAACCTGCCTTGTGCAGATGGGCAATAACCATTCATTCTACGGTTTCGATAACTGCACAATTTTTGTTATCTTAGAACTACTTTTTTAAAATTTTCCATTTGTTATAGCTTGCGATGATTTCATGTGTGAGCGATGATCCAACCAACTCAAATTCCTAGTGGCTTAAATTCGATGCCTGCAAAATTTTTGTTATCTTCGAACTTTTTTTTTTAATTCTTCATCTGTTATAACTTATGATGATTTCATGTGTCAGTGAATGCTCCGACCAACTAAAATCCCTAGTGACTTAACTAATAGGTGGTGCTGCTCATTTTCCAATTGGTTTCCGTCTCTTATATTGTATTCATTGTATTACATGTAGATTGCTGTGGGTCCTCCGACATGCCCTGCCAATCTTGAGGGGGGATGTAGTGATGAAGTAGAGTGGAAAGGGGAGTTCTTCCCTGGGATTCCAAAAATCAAATATGAGGTGAGACATTCATGGCATTGGTCATTTGTCTAGACATTGTCTTAATTATGCAAAGAGTGCCACTAATTACAGCAATTCAATTTCCAAGAGCGTTTCTAGGGCTACCCTTTCTCCTTTTGCCATCTATACTTTCTTTTACTTCAGTCTAAAATATGGGGCTTGAAACCTTGTTGAATTTTCAGATGAGACAGTTTGGATATTTTCATATTTACATGTCTATATTCAGGGTCCTTCTAGCAAGAATCCACTTGCATTCAAATGGTATAATGCAGAAGAAGAAATTCTTGGGAAGAAAATGAAGGTAGGTTTCATTCTTAACATTATCCGTCTCGTGAAGTAGATGATTCTTTCTAAATCTATTATTTGGTTATAGGATTGGCTGAGATTCAGTGTTGCATTTTGGCATACATTTCGTGGAAGTGGAAGTGATCCCTTTGGTTCTCCAACTAAATTTTGGCCTTGGGAAGATGGTACCAATTCCTTGGCTATGGCCAAAAGGAGAAGTAAGAATGCTGCATATCACAAACATTCCTGTACTCATATTGTATGATGGCAGTTGGCATGATTTTTCTCTTCTTTACATTTCATACACAATGCAGTGCGGGCCAATTTCGAGTTTATCGACAAACTTGGTGTTAGTTATTGGTGTTTCCATGACAGGGATATAGCCCCGGATGGCGTGACTCTGCAAGTGAGTTGAGCTTTCAGATGATTGCTAGATTTATATCATGACCTACATTGTCATCTATCACAACTAGGTAGGCATCTGAAATGTTGATAAGGTGGTTTTTTGTTAATTTTCAGGAAACAAATGCAAACTTGGATGCAGTTGTGGCCCTTGCGAAAGAGCTTCAGGTAATTTTACATGAACAGAGTAATTTGATGATTGATGAACTTGGGTGTTACAGAAGTCTTTTCTCCAACTGTTTCCTATAGAACTGCTCCTTGTCTTCATTTTGAAATGGAAAATTTGATCTATTTGAACATCTTTTGAGCCATGTATTAAGTATGTATGTCCATGGGATCCCATTTTTTCCATGGTTAGTGACAGGTACCACACAGACTCTGATAATAGACGTCATCATATCCATAATGGAAGTCGATGAGAGCTCAAATGTCGTAGTTGCTAACCTCAATTCGCTTAAGATAACTTATAGTAGCCACCATTAGTTCTCACGCTAATGTGAGGAGATTAAATGAGCATGCCCATTTATCACTTGTCCTATAAACTTTTTATCGTAGTTTGCTTGGTTGCGAAGAAGGTGAATTGAAAGAATAATTCATTTTACAAGTAAAATTCAACTGTTTGTAATCATAATTTTCCTTCTTTCACTTGCATTTCCTTGGTAGCTATAAGTACTATGCAATATAAATGCAATGGTGTTGGACTAGTCCACCATCATCTGCTATTTAATCATTTTCTGAGAAACTGATGTACTTGACAATCTATAATACTTGTTTTTGTCATTGCACCAGCACAAATGTAAGATCACTTCTTTTACAGTCGCTTCATATGGGGGTCAACATATTGTTGCATTTATTCCTTATGAATTTCCAGTTTCTGAAGCTTTCCTGCATTGCTTATTCTGTACCCTTTTCGAGTTAATCAGTTGCATTGCTATTCAGGGAAACAAGATTGTTCCGCTGTGGGGTACAGCTCAGTTATTTTTTCATCCTCGTTACATGCATGGTGGTGCCACTAGGTATCTCCTACTTATCCTTAGTTGTAATTCTTTCCATTGATAAGGTTTAGAACAAGTCTTGATAGAGTTAAATACTTTGCCCCTTGTTTTTCAGTCCCGAGGTTGGTGTATATGCGTATGCTGCTGCTCAGGTTAAGAAAGCAATGGAGGTGAGTGGTCACTTGTAGAGAAAGTTATTCTGTTGATTTTGGACTGTATTAAGGATAATTGATTTCTACTAATGATTAATGTGCCTTAAATGACACAATCCAAACAGGTTACTCATTACTTGGGTGGAGAAAATTATGTCTTTTGGGGTGGTCGCGAAGGTTACCAGTCTCTCTTGAACACAGACATGGAAAGGGAGCTCAATCACTTGGTATGCTAATTGAGTTTGCTTCTTGCTAAAGCATTGTTGATTTGAAAAAAAGAACCAATATTCAGAATCTCTCAATTTGGGGGTTATATAATCCCTTTGTTTCCATTTTGATCCATCACGCTCCATCAATTTACAGGGAAGGTTTCTTCAAGCTGCTGTAGCCTACAAGAAAAAGATTGGATTTAATGGTAATCCGTTTTCATCTCAGAATCTCATACTTTTATTTGGTAGGAAATTTTGCATGTCAAATGATCCTAGGTGGAAGATGATTCTTTTCTGAACCAGTTAGGCTAAGTGAACGTGATTGGCTTATTTCTCAAGTGTCAAAACTTGTTTTTGATGATATTCTGAAGTATAAAGTTTTTGCCTTCTCTATGTCAGGGACTCTACTAATTGAGCCCAAGCCCCAAGAACCTACAAAGCACCAGTATGTTTCTTACTCTATAATTAATAGCATGTCCTCCGATACCTTTTTTTCTAAGATATCATGTTATTTTCTAGGTACGACTGGGATGCTGCAACTACAGCTAATTTCTTGCGGAAATATGATCTTATAGGTGAGTAATGCAGCTCTTTCCCTTATACCAGCTGATTTAGTTGTGAGAATTAAGTGCCCATTTTTTTCCTTAACTGAGTGCCATTTGAGGCTTCTAAATTCACCCTCCTTTTCTATTACCATTATTATCGATTGCTTTCCTTCCTTTGTTTATAACTTGAGGAATGAAGACTAGATGTAGTAATATCATTTGACGTTGAAAATTTTAAAGATTTGTCATTTTAAGAGAATTAGTTGAAAAGAATAAGGAGCTTAGAGAGAAGAAGAAACTGAGACAGTTAATTAGTTGATTTCTGTTAATGGTTACACTCGTTTTTATAGCCTTTACAACCCAGCTGCTATGATTATTACACTTGTCAACATCCTATCTATTCTTTACTAATTCTCACGACATTGTTTACCACCCTCTTTCTTCCTTCTTCACTTACGTCACTTTATTACCTTCAATGCTGTTCATCATCTTCCACCTTCAACCTCTTACTTATTCCGTAACAATTATAGCAGACCTGGGATGCTCTTACAAATATAAATCTGGAGACTAAAGTTGATTTTGACGTTTTACCCAATCACACCATTTATCAAAGCTTTCCTGCTATATGCATACAACTTCATTACAATATTGAGAATGTGTGTGAAAGAGAGGCTTTATCTCAGTGTTGTTATGTTTGCCAAGTTCATTTAAAATGTCATCCTGCAACTATGTTTTCCTATGATTTGATCATGGGCAACCCTAAGAGATCTTTTTTGCTACAATTTCCAATTTGACGAACAGTTTATTGCTAAGCTTATTGTTTATATGATTTTCACAGGAGAATTCAAGCTTAACATTGAGTGCAACCATGCTACTCTTTCTGGCCACAGGTATTTGTATTTTCCTCGAATTAATCTTATCTTAACGGTCGGACCTCATCTAAAGTACATGTTTACATGGTCTGCAGCTGTCATCATGAGCTTGAAACTGCAAGAATCAACGGTCTGCTGGGAAATATTGATGCTAACACTGGGGACCCTCAAACTGGTAGGAGATAAACTGGCCTTTTCTATATGCTGAGCAGTATTATTATGTTCATATTCTAGAGTGTTTGATTTTAGAGCTGAAGTTTATAATTCCATTTCTTTTCTGTTTTCTGTAGGATGGGACACCGATCAATTCATGACAGATATTTCAGAGGCAACTTTAGTTATGCTTAGTGTGATAAGAAATGTATGAAACGAATATCAATTTATCTCATTTGTGGAATTCCATTGCTTTTGAAGATAATTTATTACATCTGATTTTTCCTTTTGTTTTGCACAGGGAGGTTTAGCTCCTGGAGGCTTCAATTTTGATGCAAAATTGTTAGTTTCTGGTTTCCTTATCCTTTTACGAATCGCTGCATATATAATACTTCATCTCAATGTAGTTGCTAAGTTTTGTTTTGCACGTCAACTTTGACCGTATTGAATATGTGGTTCTTATAGGCGAAGGGAGAGTACAGATGTAGAGGACCTATTCATTTCACACATTAGCGGCATGGACGCCTTGGCTCGTGGGCTCCGTAATGCTGCCAAGTTGATAGAGGTGAGACTTTCAAATTACCATTTCCTTCCAGCAAATCTTTGCAAAAGACGTCTTCTTGATCACATTTTGAACCAATTATTTTTCTTGCAACCAAATAAAGGATGGTTCTCTGGCTGAGCTTGTCTGCAAGAGGTATCAGAGTTTCGACTCAGAATTTGGGAAACTGATAGAGGTAACTTCAGCCATTGTTTCGTTTTGGTATGATTTACATCATTGTTTTATAGGGCTGAAATTTTTATGTTTTAACAGGATGGCAAGACTGATTTTGAAACTCTCGAGAAGAAAGTGTTTGAATGGGGTGAGCCAAAGGTCCCCTCTGCTAAGCAGGTTAGTAAGATATTTTGAAACGTATCAGTCCACATCTTGCATTAATTCTACATCTTCTTTATTCAAGGATAAACCAAACACCATTAACCACTTAGTCCTTGACTTTCCTTGAAAGAAGGAAGCCAACATTCTATGCTACACATTGCATATGACAGAAAATATCTGAATATACTCATATAACACACTGACTTTTGGGTCATGATGCAGGAACTTGCGGAGATGATTTTCCAGTCTGCACTATAGTCAAGGCGGCGGAGCATGAGTAGGATCTTTGTTACATAGTAGAGGGTTAGCAATAAATAATACTGTAAAACAAAATAAAGATGTTAGGATTTGTTTTAATTATAATAAATTATTAATTTGAGGCAGTTTTAATTAATTTAGTTTTAATTTAAAAGATAAATTTTGTATGATGTTTATACTGGAAATGTTTTGTTGTCATATAGTAAATATTTTTGAAATATTGAAAATTATAGGAAATTTTTATAAAAATTTTAAGGATTTAGAAGTTTCTTTAAATCTTAATTATGTACTTATAATTATTATATTTTAATATTTTATTTATATTATAAATTATTTTTAATTAAATATTTTATAAATATTATTTTTTATTTTAATATAATTAATATTTACATATCGTAAATAATACTTAAATTCTTTTACTTTCTAATCAGCTAAATTTTTTAAGTTTGATTTATTTTAATCAATTATTTTAAAACTGGGTCTTGTTGGCAGTTTAATTGGATTAAGCTTGAATTGGTCTGATTTTTTGTTCGGTTTTTGTTTTCAATCATTACAAATAAAAATCAGCTGATTTATTGTTAAATTGACCGATTCTTCTTCTTCCCGATGAGTCCACAAGTGGACAGTGATCCATCTATTAGTTTAGCAAAAAAATTTAAGTTGAAATCTTCATAATCACAGATGGGGAACAAAGGTATAACAAGGAACCTTACAACATATGAAGAGAAATTAAAGTGGAGAAGAGCAATCCAGCAAGAGACCTGATTTTCTGGAAACACCAATTTGCAGTAGACAAAAAAACCAACCAAACACCAAAGGTTTAGAGGAGAGAAGAGTCATCAGTCCCTATTTTTTTTGAATAATTTAAATTGAACTTGAAGAATATTGAGAGTATTAGCTTAGACTCGTGAAAGGTTCATTAATGGGACGGACATTCTTTTAATTTTTGTGTAATGGGTTATCTTTTTTAGTGTGCACGATTTATGTTGATAGAAAAGTGGGTCCACTATTATTGTTTACATTGATTTTGAAAATACACAATAAAGTAAACTTTAATAAATTGTAATTATTTGGTTAATTAAAATTTATTATTCTATATTTTATAAAATAAACAGTAAAATAAATAAGATAATTTTTTAAAGATAATTTTAGAACATTTTAAGGAGTGATTTTTAAACTTTAATTATTTTATTATATAATAATAAACATTTGTGTATTTTTTATTTCAATAAAAATATTTTATTTTTATTATTTTTATTTTTTATTTATTATATACCGATTTTATAATGATTTAATACAATTTAAATCTTTAAATTTTTCTTTTAATCGGTTCAATATCCGATCTAGTTTTTAAAATATTGATTTTAATAGCTGTTGTTGAAAAAAAAGATCAATTCATATAAATTGAAATTAATTAATTAATTTTTATTTAATAAATTTTTAAAATTAAACCTTAAATTCTTGAAAGTATAAAGATAATATCTTTAATTATTTTTAAAATTTTAAAATTTTATTACGCGGTAAATACGATGCTTTTCTAATACTCATCCACGGCAGGGCAAAAGTCTCAGACGTATCTTGATGAGTTTTATCTATGTCAGGATAAGGAACTCAAAGGATGGTATTCCTTGGTCTGAGTTTCTCGCCGGCCTCAGTGTGCTGGGACTACAATCGGAGAGTTCTAGTGTGATCAAAAAATTAATATTAATAAAAAATTGAAAATATATTCGTTGGAAATTTAGAAGAAAAAAGAAACTCAAACGTAAAATCATGTACTACGATCAACGGTGATTATGTGTGTAATGGGAAAATATCATATAGAATTGACATTTGATATTTCAGACAAGACCTTAATATCTACAGATGTTTAACTCCAGTGACATGCGCTGTTTTTCTCTTAAATGACTCTTTTGAGTCTCGTGTGTAGAACATTTTGATTCAAGTTTTAACGTTTATCATCAAACAAGTTTCACTACAAATGCATCGAACAGAAGGGGTGATCACGTAACTTTTATTATAGATAATAACTTGATCCTGACGGTACGAGTAACAAGAAATTACAAGTAGTTTACACCATCAAACGTTTAAGCCAGAGGTGTTTATTCATATCGCATCTAAGCTGATCAATTTTGTTTCAAGGACAAAAAGTGACCCTGTAATTAGTTCCTGCAGGACAAGTGAAGGTGCTTGTCTGATCATCCTTGGGATAACTGTATGCATCAGGGCACCTCTGCTTGAAGAACCTGGAGTAATCTGTTGCTGAGCACCGTCCAGAATTACAACAATATTGATCGGTCTTGAAAACAGTGCATGGATTGTTGCACCCTCCTGGAGCCTTCAATACGTTCGGGCACTGCCCGTTGATATCTGCAGCGCATCTGATTCCCCGGCACCGCCCTGAAACTGGGCTGAAGTCCATCGGGACGTTAAAGCCGTCGACGAGGGATATGTCGAAGAAGTCCATGTTGTTGAACTGGTTCAATGCGTACTCGGCGAGTGTGTTAGGTGGCGAGCCAAAGGCCTGGCAGTTTAGGAGGCCATTACAGTCACCTGTCTCACACCTGCCTTTACCAGCACCATCGAAACTGCACTTGGTTCGTGCCCAAATGCGTGCTTGTTTTGTTCCTGCCGGTACGTTTATGGTCCAGGATTGGCCTCGGTCGAGTCTCCTGCCACCGCCGACGGGGACTGATGCCGCCCAGACGGTGTACGGGCATTGATTTCGGACTTCGAAAGTTGCTGCATGGCTTGAGGTGAAGATGTAAGTTAAAAGAACGAGAGAGGCAAGTGGTAGGCAAAGAACACGCTTCATGTTGATGTTTTGTGGATTGGTTGTGAGAATTTGAGAGGGTTGGGGTTGCTATTTATAGGGAAAATTGTGGCAACGGGGTTGGAAAATGTGGATTCAGGATAAGGTCATCGACAAATTCTAGCTGAAAACTTTGAAAGATGACACAATGGATTTTGAAAATTTTACATCTGATGTTACAAGTTTGAATAGTATTAGTCACCAAATACTAGTCTAGCTTCAGAAGCATATTTAATTAAGGATTAATGAGGGTATCTGTTAGGAAGATCGAGACTTTACTTAGTCTAATCTATATTCAATATTTTCAGTTTATGTATAAAAATATACTTTTTTAGCCATTGATTTAGCTATTTAACAAGTTTTATTTTATCTAGATTCAGTCTAGATAACTACGCTGAGTCAGTCACCATATTCTACAGCCTTATTTTAGCTAAACAAGAGATTGAATGAATATACAAGAGACAGACGATCGTGACTTTAGTTGGACATTATTATTTAAATGAACAGAATGATTGACTAATATGCTTGGAGAACATGAAAATGTGGAAAAAAACCAGCATATGCCCTTTTCGGTTTATCTTCTTTTAGTGGATACGAAGTTGATATTCTGTATCATGAATAAAATAGACCCAATAATTAAAAAATTAAATTGGTTCAATTGGTTCAACCGTTAAGATTTTAAACGGATCAATTTTTTCAATTCAGTTTTTAATTTTTGGTTCAATTTATTTTAATAATTCTTATTATTAACAACCGATCAATTTATTAATTAATTGGTAAGTTTTTGTAAAATAATTAGTTTTATAAACTAAAATAAATAAATTAATTTTTATTTAATAGTCTCTTTTTTAATTAAACTTCAAATTTTTATATTAGTAAGAATAGTCTTCTTCAATTATATTTCAAATTCTTTAATTTATTTAATCTTTAACTGATTTTATGAAAATTTAATATCCATTGAATTTTTTAAATCTTAAACCTTTTACTATATTTGTTTAACTTTCAGTCTGATTTTTAAAATATTGCATACACCTTTGACCAAATAGCTAGATTACAATTCATTAATGCTACCTCTAAGCACTTGAAATATAAGTCATCTACAACCTTGGTAGAAAATTAATATTTTATTTTCATTAATTTTTACCTTTTTCATGAATTAAAATAAATTCTTACAGTTTTGTGGGCGTCGAGAAAGCATAGGCAAATTGATCATGTGGTTTAGTGGGAGAGAATTGGACAGTATTATTGAATTAATTATCCTAAGTCCTGACAAATAATAACAAAGATTCAGTCACTTTCAACCTTAAAAATTTTAAATCAGTAATTTTTTAAATTCAGTTTATTTTAAATTTAATTATAGTTATTAATAATTATTAAATTAATGCAAAAATTAAATATTAAATTAAATTAAATTAAATTAAATTAATAATTAATATATTAACTAATGACATAATATATTTTTAATTGATATTAAATTAGATTATGAAAAATAGAAATAGGAAACAAAAACCATAGTTTTAATAAATCCCACTTGAATTCCACACTCGAGACCTAGGCAGAACCTAGTTCATTGCTGCCCCTAGTCTTAAATTGTAATCAAGCTGAAACTAATTTTTTTTTATTTGGTTCATATTATAGGACTTATACTTAATCCTTATTGTTGTCAACTTTAAATATTTTGTATATAATTTTATGATTTTTAATATTATTACCTTGAGAAAAACACAAAAAGAGTGAGTTGAGTTAGTGATGTGGGTGGCAGAGAAATGGACCTAGATAAATTTTAACACAAAAAAGAAAATAAATTTTTTGTGGGTGGAAAAATAAATGAACCCCAAATTTTGATAATTCATAAGAATTAGTAAAATTTTTAATAAAAAATTATTTGTGTTTATATGTTTCAAAAAATTAGATTTTAGGAATTATTTCAAAAGTTAAAGGAGAACGAGGAGTGTGGTGAAAAAAAATCTCATTTTGATAATTAAAAAAATTAATGAAATGTTAATAAAAAATTATTCGTATGTTTATATTTCAAGAAATTAAATTTTAGGAATAATTTAAAAATTAAAGGAGAAATGATTTTTTTTTTTTTTGAGTTTGTTAGGAATATAAAATAGGGAAGAAATTGAAACAAATGATTAATTTGATTGGATAGAAGAAAATCATGCAAGCCGCGTTGCAGATGCTCTCACGAACTAGAGATCACGCAATTCTGACCGGACATGCTTTATGGCTCAGATGGATCATGATTTTCTTGGTTACATGTACCAAATGGTAGTTGGGTCATGAATGCAGTGTTCATCACACACCAGATGCTTCGAAAACTTCTATATATATATCCTCTCACTTTATCAGGAAGACAAGAGGAAAACAAAACTTAGAATTTCTGCATTTTATTATATATGGAGCTTGAAGATGTTGAAGAGTGCAGTTGCAGGAAATGCAGCAACGAAAAGAAGACATTCAATAGGGTTGGATTCAAGCACCAAAGTATCCAAGTTCATGATACATGTGGAATGGGTTGCACTAACGACAGCAATTTACAACACCAAATCAGCCAATATTATTCAAGGTAAAAGTTCTGATATTCGTTTGTTTAATATATTAATAAATAATGTCTAATTTTTACATAAATTTTTATAGATTCGTTGTAAGTGACTCGTCGGAAGAAGAAAAGACAGTGGAAACAACCATCAAAGCAAAGACAGAAGCTGCTCCGATGATGATGATGGGTGTGGATTATAAAAGAGTGAAGAGCTTGGAGAACCCATTACGAATGTTGCTGAACCGATCCATCATCTTTTCACGTAAATTTTTACGGAGCATCGAGCAACACTGCACCCATTACATGTGGGATGGGATGCAGCAACCAAAGTAACCTGCAAGAGCATATTAGTGAAAACAGGTAAGTTTTCAATCTGTTTAATACATTTATAACCATATTTCATATCTAACGTAACCTTTTTACAGAAATGTTCCAAATAACGATGATTCCACCCATCAAAAAGAGTAACAGTATATGCGTTTGATGGACTCAAAGACCATTGCATGCACCATCATGAAGAGAAGAAATACAAAATCTTCTGCGAAACTTGTGCGATGGGCTACGATGATTCCACCGAAGAAGAAGAACAGTAGGAAGTGGGTGGCACAGTGTCAATTTGGGTCGGGGGTTTGTTAGCAATGGTGTAGTTTGGTTTGTTTCTTTTTTCTTTTTTCTTTTTTCTTTTTTTTTCTAGTATAATGTTTCTTTCTTTTTGTGAAATGGGTGGGAATGTTTTTCTCTTTATTTTATGTTCTTCAAAGATTCAGTAGTTCAAAATATGTCACCTTGTCACAATCCTTTACGCTGTAACTTTGATTTGCAGAGATTTTCCGTTCCTGTTTCATATTTCATCTTGATTTTAAAATGACCGTACCACTGTTAGAGGTACCTAATGATCCATTCTTGCGTAAATGCAAATTATAGAATGGTACAGTACTGTAATGAAACAGCCTACACAAATTGCTTCCACAGAGAAGATAAAAAATGAAAGTCACACAAAGAATCTGTTGGACTAAGTTGAATAGGACATGAGTTGGTTATTCAGAAATAGCTTAAAAAGTGTAATTGCAAGCCAAGGCTGGGTCAACTGTCTCATAGGTCAAGCCCTACATTGGAGTCCAACCAGAAACCATTAAAACACAGAAGATAGTTTTTGTTGAAATGGCTACTCCTGGAAATTGTATGTGATGGCTAACCTGTTGATGGTTATCGTTCCAAGCGTACCAACTTGCTGTCATCTGGAGCTTCAAAGCATTAATGGGTATGAAGTTGCTGTCAGAGGCAAATCAGCATCAGTGTCGCCACTAGAAAGAGGAAGAGCTTAATTATATACGAGTTTTAGAT
>JAOQMM010000008.1:631478-679216 GCA_027563515.1 Erythroxylum platyclados | reverse complement strand
GAGAATATACAAGGGGTTTGTCTCTTGGTATATGTTGTTTATCGATGATATTGTTTTAGTGGATGAGACAAAAGAAATTGTCAATATTAAGCTAGAACTTTGGAGGGATACGTTGGAGTTGAAGAATTTTAAATTAAGTAGGATTAAGATTAAGAACTTAGAGTGTAACTTTTCAGGTCCTAAGGCAACTTCCAATGTGGAGGTAAAAATTGGTTCAGAAGTTATACTACAGAAAGAATATTTTAAGTATTTAGAATCTATTATCCAAAGCAATAGAGAGATCGATGAAGACTTAGTTTACCATATCAGATCAAGGTGACTTAAATGGAGAAGTATTTCAGGAGTTTTATGTGACAAAAACATACTACTGAAATAAAAGTGGCTCATATTAATAAAAAAATTAAGAGAGACAAGACTTAAGTGGTTTGAACATGTTAAGATGAAACATTTTAGCGTTCCAGCGAGAAAATATAAGAAGATTTTACTTAGAAATCGTAAGAGGATAAAAGGAAGACTTAAGAAGAATTGGGGGAGAGATGATCAAGAATGATATAACTCTGTTGAAATTTATCAATGATGTAATCCTTAATAGAAAACTTTAGTGTACTAAAATAAGGGTAAAAAATCTCACATAGAAAGGTCCTTTTTTTTTCCTTATGGGTCTTTTAGTCATTTTCCTTCAAGGCCTCAAGACTATGTCTTGTATTTAACCTAATCATTTTCCTATTTAGCGTAAACATTTTCTTGTAATAACTTATTTGATTTATTTATTTACTTTTTTCCTTCTTTGTTTGTATATTTATTTACCTATTTTTCTTTTATTTTTATTCTTAACCTTCTTCAATATTTATTGTTTTATTTATTTCATTACTTTTTTTATATTTTTATTTATAAATAAATATTTATTTATTATTTATTTATTATTATCTTTTATGTCTATTTTTATTTTTTATTATTATTACTTTATATATATATTTTATGTGATCTATTGAAAACAACCTTTCTACTAGTTAAGAATAAAGTTATATACTCAGATTCCATGATCAACCGGACTTTTAATGAATTGCTGGTGTTGGTGTTGGTATTGTAACTTCATTTAATTATTAAGAGTTTGAAATAAGTGGACAAGTAAACACTTGTGTTTATCAGCAAGCTCAATCTATATAATGTTCATAAAAGGAAAAACTTAAGGATTGCATGAATTCAATAATTTTCCTGTAATAGCAGCATCCTAGGTGGATATTTCATAATATGTTCGAGTCTCCTATCATGTTAAAATATTAAGTTTTCCAAATACACATAGACTTTGGTTATAATTCAATGTTTAGGTCGATTGACTTCAAACTACATGCAAGTAAATGTATAGGTTATAGCAACCCACACGAACTCTATAGTCTGCACAATCCCACTAAAAAATATTTTCTCATAGACTTGCATGTTCTTCAAAGGCATTAATGATTTTTATCTGATGAACTTCTCTCCTACCTAACGCACCTCTACACATAGTATGCTGTCACTGCTTATCAATGGTTCTTTCAAAATCGGCGGCCATGAACATTCTCTTGTTAGCAATGACGAGAGGGCCAAAGAGTCGCCAAAGAATACATATATATTATCGCTTTCCCACAGCTATTTTTCAAAGGCTCGGTTTATAATCCTTCATTAACATTAATGTACGTAACAACCTACAAGTTCTTCAATAAATTAATATTGGATCATTGACTACGTGAATCCAACCAAGTCAAATGAGCTACTTAATTGGAAGATCTAAGATGAGTTGTATAGTAAGTTTTGGAAGACACAAAGTATCGAGATTTTTATAGTAGTGTAACACAACTAACAAGACTTGAAATTTAAGAAAGCTTGAGAGTAGTTAGAACCTTGTTAAGGTCGGAAAGCTCCTTAAACTTTGAGCCTTTGGAAGGATACACAAATAAGGTGGAAATTACCTTAACAACTAAGTAAAACTTGAAATCTTTTTCTCAAACAAAATTTAAACCTCTTTTATAAAATATATTTGCATCTTCAGCTTCCAACTTGTGCTATAATTGTAGAACTTGTCATCTACCTGCATTTTTGCAAATGCTCGTACACACTTTTGATCTATTCTATTTAAGAAATGCACATATCACAAAGTTAAATAGAACTTTCAGTTATAAAGCTTAAAAGCAATCTAAGACTCAAACACATGTTTAAAGTAAAAAAAGAGAGAAAATTTTGAAATAGACTTGTGGATAATTTTCTAATTTCAATATATTCTTTATTGTATTTATTTCTACTAAACTATAAAAGACTTCTAGGGTTTGATTTTGAGTGAAGGAGGTGGAAAAAGCCCTTCTTTTTTCTTTTTCCCCCCCTCTTCTAACGAATTAAACATAAATATGGAAGGCTTTTTCTCTTTTTAATTGTATAAAAGTGTCCTAAAGAACTTAATGTTTCAGAATTTAATGAATTTGTGATGAATATAACATAATTATAAAATTCAATTAATATTACTGAGATTAGGACTATTAATTTAATATCAGTACAAGACAACTTAAAAGTCTTATTAATAATTATAATTTTCAAGTTTACTCTTAGCGGCCTCGCCGTATCTATATTTATAAACTAATTTTATTGTTTCGTTGAATTGAAAGTAGACCGGAAATTTTCTCAATTTCTTGTATCACTGGATATATATATATATGTAACGGATAAGCTTTTCAAATTCTTCTTCTGATATATAGTCTAAACGAATATTTTATATTTTTTAAAACAGACTATTCATACCGCATACTGCAAATTGCCGAATAAGTCAAAATTAACATAAGAAATGCGACCCAGTGGATACACAAAAGTCACAAATATCCACTATATATTATTCCAATTTCCACCATTAATTCAAACTTCAAAGTGCTCACTCGTCGAGATCTCCCTATTTTTAGTCCTGATAAGATATTGACCATAGATCTTCCATAAATAAATGGCTTTAATTCTTATAGTCAAGAAAGGTGCACTAGTAGCTCTAATAGTGTTAACTAATACAAAATTTTGAAAAAAACTGATTAGTGGAGGGTGCAAATCTATAAATGCTAAGTAAATTAAACTTATGATTTGTCTCTGAATCGACTGAAATTTTCACTATTATTACAAAGAAAATAGCTCCTATCAAACAATTAAATGTCTTAGCTTAAGAACCAAAAGCAGTTGTTCTTGACCCGGTGGTATGCCTGTGACCACCACCTCCACCTGTGTTGATTTTGATTGAGCAGTTTGTCCTGTCATGGACTTGGATTGGTGAGATACATACCAATCCCCTTAGACATTGGCTGATTTTTCCAAGTTCTGGCACCTTGACTTGAGAACGACGCACCTCAAAAGTAATCCATTCACTAAGATAAAGACTGTAGCTATTCAAGATGGAATGAATACTTTACTTGCAATCATTGCAAAGGCCAAAGAGAAATTGAAGACTCAACTTTTAGGAACTTAATTAGAAGTTACAAAATAATAATTATTTATTTGTTTTGAACTTTTCGTTTGCATGATTTAAACTATGGCTTGGAATTTTCAATTCCTTGCATTAGAAGGTGTGAACTCGTAGCAGGGAGGACATTTACTTTTTTAGTCATATAATCTTTGTAAGTTGTGTACCAACCTTGTTCCTGTGATTGCTATTAGTATTATGATGCAAATTAATTTTATAAATATTCACTCGAGGAAAAGAAAAGATATGAAACTAAAGTAGAAAGACTAAGATAAGATGTTTATATCATAAATTTTTTATAACATTTATGGGATATAAATTTCATGAAAAAATTAGAAATGATAAATTTTAGGGATAACAAATTGTATAGTATTCAATTTTTTGAGTTTTTTTAATTCGGTGTCTAAACTTTTAAAATTTTAATTAAGTATTCAATTTTTTTATAATCTTGACAACTTAATTTAAAATATTAATTATGCTAATATTTTTCTAATTTAATTAACGAAATCTTTTTTACTTGTAACATATAGGCGTTCACGTGAAAAATTAATTACCACCTAATCATACATGTAGACTAAAATACCTAACTCAAACATTGGATTAAGTGTTTTAGTCCATGTAAATGATTAATTGATAATTATTTTTTCATATATAAATCTCCATGTCATATAAAAAATTATTGGTCAAATCAGTAAAATACTAATATAATTGACGTTTCAAATTGAGTTGTTAAAGTTACAAAAATTAGAGACTTAATTGAAATTTTTAAAATTTTAAGTACTAAATTAAAAAATTTAGCACTTTAAAATATGTTATCCTAAATTCTATAATAAATACTAGAGATACATTCAAAATTAAATTTTGCATCCTCCATCGAACACGTTGAAGAACGCTGGAGATTATTATGGTCCCGTACTTGCGATCGAGTTCTAAGCCGATTAACAACGATGTCAACCTGCGATTCTTGTAGAAGGGAGTATTTTCGAGGTTACCTTCCTTTATGACCTATGTTGAATATAAAGGTGGGCTCATTAAGAGAGAACCTACAGATCTCTGTAGCAATGATTATAGGAATAATTCTCTTTTTTCTCCTCAATTATAGCCTACAATCCTTTTAAACAAAAAAATCAAGAACTACTTCCTATAAAACAGGAAACCACTATGTGCAAGACTTAAAAGCTAACTAGTAGGATAACAACTAAAATTTGAAAACAATACAACTTAATCAACAAAAATCACTACAGTTGGAACTCAAGAATGTCGCATCACGTTACTCGCTATCCATTTGTGCTCCGTGTCACTTGTACATGTTTCTTTTGAAAAGTCTGTCCATAACATCACCCCTCCATTAATACCACACTTGTCCTTAAGCACAAATGAAGGAAAACAAGTACGAAGGAAGGAAATATCCTCTCAGGAAGCTTCAGCAGGGGAGAGACCCTCCCAATCAACCAAGGCTTGGGGCTGATTCTGAAATATACGGTAGTCAAGGATAGCCTGAGGATGAGGATGGATTTCTCCTTGAGAGGGAACTGGCAGACAAAGTATAACAAGTAATGAAGTCCCATGAAAAGGCTTGAGGTAGGATACATGAAAGACTAGATGTAATTTTGAAGTGGAGGGAAGGTTCAGCTTGTAGGCCACCGAACCAATAGAAGCAAGAATGTGAAAAGGGTTATGATAGCGAGAAGAGAGTTTAGTGTACCTATTGTTAGCAAGGCTAAGTTAGCAGTGAGGATGGAGTTTAAGAAGCATTAAGTCCCCAACTTTGTACTGAACCTCATGATGCCTACCATCATAAGCTAGTTTCATGGATTGTTGAGCTTGAACTAGACGGTCATGAAGATCCTTGAGCACTAAATCTCGTGACTTCAGATCTTATTGTCCATGACTTCTAGTTTAGCTGAACCTGAACAATAAGAGAGCATAGTTAGTGGAGATCGTCCATGCACTACCTTAAACAGAGTAGCCTTGAGAGAGGAGAGGTAATTGGTATTATAGCAATATTAAGCCCAAGATAACCATTGATGCTAACGACGAGGCTGATCGCATGTAAAGCAGCATAAATACATCTCGATAGTGTTATTAACAACCTTCATCTATCCATCGCTTTGTGGATGATAAGCAGAACTGAAATCGAGCTTCGACCCACTTGAGCGAAATAATTCTGTCCAAAAGGAGCTTATGAAAGTAGCATCACAGTCACTGACAATTGTTTCAGGTAATCCATGAAGCCTAAAAATATTATCAAAATCCAAACGGGCCACACTCATAGCAGTTTATGGATGAGACAAAGAAAGGAGATGAGCATATTTAGAAAACCAATCAATAACAACCAACAAAACATTCTTCCCTTGAGAAGTGGGTAACCCTTCAATGAAATCCATAGGTATGTCGGACCAAATCTATAAAGGTATAGGCAGAGGCTGCAAGAGTCCGGTTGGATGTAAGTGTTCTGTCTTGTGGTGCTGGCACACAAGACATTGTTGTACAAAAGAGCGAACATAACTCTTCATTCCCTTCCAGTAGAAGTCTTGAGTTATTCGGTGCAGAGTTTTCTGGTAACCTTCATGATTATTGTTATTTACAGTAGACAGGATTATGATGACCAACGGAGAAGTGAGGAGTAACTTGATCCTCCATTTGAACAAGATGAAGTCATCCTTATACGCCACGGCCCCACTACTTCGTCCTGCTAGATTTTCTGAATAAGCTGTTGTAGTTCTGGACTCTGTTGAACTTCAGTGCGAATCGACTCAAACAAAGGTAACTGTGATAAGAGATTACAGTAATCGTGGCCTGGTCCTCCATATGTTGGGACAAGGTATAGACTAACTTATTATGTTTAACGGCTCGATATTCCACCGCAAAATCAAAACCCATGAGCTTACTTAACCGGTGCTGCTGCGGGTAGTAATAATTCGCTGCTCCAACAGGAATTTGAGGCTATAATGATCGATCCAGATAAGAAAGTGTTTGCCCTATAAATAAGCTCGCCAATGATATACAACTTTAGCCAACCTGATGAGCTATCTTTCATAAGCTGGAGGGCCCTTGTAATGGAACGGAAGTGGCATACTAAAATAAGCTATCGGCTTTCCTCCTTGTTGCAAAATCACACCCATACCTGAATCTGATGCATCACACTCTAAGATGAATAATTGTGTAAAATCTCGAAGTGCCTACACCGAAGTGCCAGTTATTGCCATCTTTAAGTAGTCAAAGGCCTTAGAAGCTTCCTCAGTCCATTGGAAGGAATTTTTTCGTAACATTGCTATCAAGGGCACTACAATTGTGCCATAATTCTACATGACCTTTCGGCAGTAGCCTGTGAGTCCTAAAAACCTGCGTAGCCCCTTCACCATACTTGCCTTAGGCCAATCTACCATAGTCGCAATTTTGTTTTGATCCACTGCCACCCCTTCTTCTGAGATGATGTGAACCCGGTAAGAGACTTTGGACTGAGCAATGAGGCACTTGGATCGCTTCAAAAAAAGCTGGTGGTCCTTAAATAGGTGAAAGACTATCCGAAGGTGGGAGAGATGAACTGCCTGTGATTTACTGTACACAAGGATATTGTCAAAAACACATAATAAATTGGCGTAGGTGAGACTGAAAGACCTCATTCATTAAGGCTTGAAAGGTCCTCGGGGCATTGGTGAGATCAAAGGTCATAACCAAGAACTCGAAGTGCCCGTGATGAGTGCAAAAAGCCATTTTCTCCACATCGGAAGGACACATTCTGATTTGATGATATCCCAAATGCAAATCCAGTTTGGTAAATTATCGCGACCCATGTAGTTCTTCAAATAACTCCTCAATCACTGGAATCGGAAACTTGTCCCTGATCGTCAAGGAATTCAATGCCCAATAATCCACACACAATCGCCACATATTATTCGCCTTATACACAAGAAGAACAAGTGAGGAGTATGGTGACCGACTGGGTCGAATGATGCCTCGTTCTAACATCTCCTTGTATTGCTTCTCGATTTCATCCTTTTGTGAATAGGGGTACTGGTAAGGTCTGACTACTACTGGTCCCGTTCCTGATTCCAGGATGATGCGATGGTCACGACTATGAACTGGGGGAAGCTCCATCAGTTCACGAAATAGGCACTCAAATTCAGTCAGGAGCTCACTCAACATCGTGTCCATATGGGACTCAACTTCTGTGACGTTAAGCTAAGCAATGGGAGGTGGGCAAAAACTCTCTACACCCTGCAATTAAACCACTCTTCCATTCTGTTTGAATACCATAGATTTAGCCCCAAAGTCCCACAAAATTGGTACTAATGATTGAAGCCAATTAACTCCCAGCATCGCATCAATACCATTCAAATTGAGAATAAACTGATCAATATAAACCAACTGGTGATTCATTAAAATCGACACTCCTAGATATTGACTTGGACTTCAAATTTTGTTGTCGTTCGCCACTATCACCTGGAGTTTCTCTGCTAGTTCCATGGTAAGGTCCAGTTTGCCAACCCAACGAAAATTAATGAAACTATAGGTATTGCTTGAATCAACGAGGAGCACTAACGATTGCCCTCCAATTATTCCTTGAATTTTCATGGTCTATCCTTTTGATGTGACTTTGGTTATGGCATTGAAACAGATTTCAGGTTCAATATTTTCTTCGGCGTCTTGTCCTTCTTCTTCTTCTTGAACCTATTCTGCGACCACATCCAACCAGAAGAGCCGCTTGCACTAATGCCCCCTCTTATAGATTTCATCGTAATTAAAACAGAGCCCTCTTGATCTACGATCTTCCATCTCTGCTCTAGTGAGGCGTTTAAACAATTTCTGGTTAGTAGAAGCCGATGGAGGGTTGGGTGATGGTCTAAAAGATGTTATGGAAGAAGTGACTGGGCTTCTTCTTGGGCCTCCATGCCTCTCATACAGACAGGCCAGCCTCATTGCATTAGTTAAATCTCTAGGCCTGTGTAGTTTTAGTTCTACTGCGATATACTCTTGCAACCCACTTATGAATATTTCCATCTCTTGTTCTGAGGTGAGCTACTAATTGTTCAAATATGCACTGATAATCTTCTACTGCTCCCACTTGCCGAAATTTGGAGAGTTCCCCCAATTTAATTCCTTGAATTGTAGGGCCAAACCTAAGATGACATTGTTGTTTGAACTCTTCCTATAGGATGCTAGGTCTATCTCTGTCTAGCTTAAGGAGCCAAACTTATGCATTAGCTTCAAGATGATAAGAGGCAATTTCTACTTTTTCCTCCTCCGAAACACATTGGTGTCGAAAGTAGTGATCACAGTGGCTTAGCCAAGTGAGCGGGTCATCTTTCCCATCATAAGTCAGGAACTCCAACCGAGAGTAGCGAGGAGGTTGCATTCTTCCCTCCATTAGGTTGGCACCTGGCATGGGTTCTCGTGATCCTCGGTTCACACTTACAGTATCTCCCTATTGTCTGTCCACCCTGGTGGCTACCAAATCCGGAAAAAGTTCTTCAATCCAATTGGAAAGCTCCACCCAATCCCTTTGACACTCCTTCTGGAGCCTTTGCCGATCCTCTTGATACATCTTAACAAAAGCTTCGAACTGTTTTTGTAGATTGGAAGACGAATCGCCCATAACTGTTAACTTTGATACCAATTTGTTACATCCCGTACCTGCGATCGAGTAGTAGGGAGATTAACAACGATGTCAACCTGCGATTCTTGTAGAAGGGATTATTTTCAGGGTTGCCTTCCTTTATGACCTATGTTTAATATAAAGGTGAGAGAACCCAAAGATCTTTGTGACACTGATTATTGGAATAATTCTCTTTTTTCTCCTCAATTCCTGCATACAATCCTTTTAAACAAAATACCAATAACTACTTTCTATACAAGAGGAATTCACTATGTGCGGGACTTAAAAAGCTAACTAGTACGATAACAACTAAGAATTTGAAAATAATACAACTTAATCAACAAAATGTCACATCACATTACTCGCTATCCATATGTGCTCTACTTCTCTTGTACATGTGTATTTTGAAATTTCTGTCCATAACAAAGATACATCCAAAAGTTCGATATATATATATAATACTGTACCAACACTTATGATACATGCAAACGAAAAGCAAATATAAAATATTAGAAGGAAATGAAAGAGTTTTAGGCTTTATTTGACTGCTATATTAAATAAATCCTATCCGAAACCTGTACATCCGCGAAGCTGCGGTCCGGTTTAACTACCTACGAATTTCAACATTTTAACAAATTAAAATTTCACCCTCCCTAGCTATTTAGTTACCTGTTGTTTCTCCAATTATTGCTCATAAACGAGTGAACCGTGTTCCCATAAGAATCCAAAATATATTAATCGGAAAACAGTTGAAACGGTACTTCGGGCATGCACGTGTTCCACGTTAAGGTTAATGTTTTTCAACCTCGGTGCCTTAAGTCTCCCCATCGAAGTCAAGTCACCCTATCTCATAGGGCTGGGAAACGAAACGATTCCTTAAGTCCAAACTTTCATTTTCTACAATGCGATACACGAAACCACGAAAAAGCTTGCTGATCACGTGCTACGGATATATCATATGTGTGTGTGTGTTTTTTTTTTTGCACAGTAATTTTTGGTTCTATCGCTTTCCTTTATCATCATCAATGCTTATAGAACTCATGGAATTCGAGATTTCTGAGGGAAATATCTATGGCTGATGCAACCGTGTGTACCATTTTAGGTCTGGAACACGTGTTGCACGTACTTAATGTCGTCACTGATCATATGAAATGTCATGTCCAGTAAACATATCCCAGTGTTTTTGATTATGGCCTTGTCCAGCTTTCCATCTTCTGTTTCGTGCATTTTTCTTCCCCATTAAATTCGCATTCAGAAATCTTTCATTAGAATGTGAGGCCTTCGAAGGATTGCCTATCCCTCTCATGCTGACTGTTCGTACATAAATAATTGAAATCTGTCCCAAAGTTAAGTCCACTCAAATCAGAGCCTAAGACTCTATGTTCAATCAGTCTAGTCGGTGAATCAATTCGTCGAGTGAATTCTTTTAAGAGCCTCTTAATTAAAAAAAATTATAATTTACTAAAATAGAAGTACATTAAAATTTATAAACACTAGTGAAATCGATTTGATTACTTAATTTTATTTTATTAAAATTTACAAATTATTATGTGTATATATATATTTAAAAACTAATAAATAAGAATTTTATTTTACCCTTATAAAAAAGGGTAACAACCTTACCATTTTATCTTGCAATGATAGGTTGAATAAGGTAGTAGTGTATTATTTTAATATGATTAATTAAAATACTTTTATTTTAGTCTTTAAATTTTTAATTTTATAAACATATTATTTAAGTATAATAGAACGCATAATTCTAATTAGTTAATTAAAATGATACTTTTTGACAGATGAAAATTTAGTCTTTCAAAAATTTATATCAGTTTTTAAATTAAATTTAATATTTTAAATTAAATCGAATTAAGTCGATCTTGCCAACTCAATATCTAATACAAAAAGCCGTACGGCAGTTAAGCTTCAGGATGCACTGGCGAAAAGATTGACTCTGGAGCTTGGAGTCTTCGTTTGGTTTCGTGTCGAAAATCTACATATTGATTGGCAGCCATTCTATAAGGGTAGCTCCTCCAGTCACCACAGAAAGCCTCCGTCAACATGTACGGCTAAAGACTAATTTATATATTTCTCGACGAAATGAAAGATAAAATAATAATATTAGAAGGTAGTTATAATAAATAACGTTACTTTATTCTTTACGAATTCTTCAAATTTCATGTATACTTTATTTTTTTGATTAATGAAACTTACTCCAATTATATGAATAAAAATGATAATTTTGATAGTTCTAAAATTATATTATAATTTTATAAAATATTAAGTTTGAAATATTTTATATATCTTTTTTTTGCGAGGGTTTCCTTTATCTCTAGATTATGTTAGTTTCACGAATGTTCCAAATGAAGTATAGTAAAATTATTTATAAAAGAATTATATATATAAAAACGAAACTCAATTTCATAATTGAAATTAAAATTTAATAATAAGGCGAAACTTAAGAATAAATTGAACCAAAAGACAAACTAATTAAAAAACCATTTGTTCAAAGTTGTTGAATGGACGGAGCCATGGAGGGCTTGAATAAGAATAAACAAATGAATATCCATAAAGACCAAAGACACGGAGACAGGTAAAAATGAATCCGTCCCTAGTCCCTGCCAAACCAGTCCAAGCGACTGCTGAGTCTAGTCTAGTACGTCGCTATTATCACACGTGATTGATCAACTGCTTGAATGCAGTGTACCAATATGACTTTACCCCACAAATAGCTGTAACTGTTCCAAGAGGATGATCCCATCGGAAAGAACTAAGAAATTCCGCATAAAGACATCACATGACGTGATATACCCTTTTGTATGTCCTCCTGTGTGACTTCTCTAAGTATGATCCCGAATATGTTGCTATAAAATGAACGTACTAGTCCCTCGCTTACTCTCATCTCAAGCTTTCATCTTTTGTCCAACGAGACGCACAAGAGAGAGCTCAGAGCTAGCCGCCAAGCTTGCATTCGTTCTTCAGCACCCTCATATATCTCGTAATTCAATTGTTTGCTTAGAGCAATTCCAAAAAAATGGTTGCTTCAGCTCTTAGATCGAGCTTTCTTCCTGCAATCCACCTTCAAGATGGCCATTCTTTCGGTTTACACAAATCCAATGCTATGGCTAGCAACAATATCTCTGCTAATGACCGAAAGGTGATTTTCTTAATGAGAACATGTAGTAGCAAGCACCTGATGTTTATTCTTTCGAATGAAAAATGGCAGACTTGTTCATGTTAACAAAGATATTAAGTTTTCAGCTTGAAGATTAATTCTCTTTTCATCTGTTATGTGTTTTCAGCTCAATGGTGTAAAAGCTGTCCTGGACAATAGTTTAAGTGATGAGAAGAACACCTTGCCAGTTCAAACACAACGGAGAAGATCACTCAACTTTTCTGGCAACAAGCCTCCTACTCCAATTCTTGACACCATCAACTACCCCATTCACATGAAGAATCTCTCCATTCAGGTAACATTGATATGAATTTTTAACTTCAGGTTTTGGTAATTACCGAAAGCTGATTGCTTCAGAAAGGGACCCTTTTTAATGATTTGTTCAATTGTTCCTGGAATACTTCAGGAGCTTGAACAATTGGTTGATGAACTTCGGGAGGAGATAGTTTATTCTGTGTCAAGGACAGGAGGACACTTGAGTTCAAGCTTAGGAGTGGCGGAGCTAACGGTGGCGCTTCACCATGTATTCAGCACGCCTGAGGATAAAATCATTTGGGACGTCGGCCACCAGGTGGACATTTTTAGCTTATTTCCTCTCTAATTTACGTAGTTTCTCTAAATTTCATTATTGTTTTCGACTAGACAATCTTTCCTAACTAGAACTTGTTCTTGCAGACCTATCCACACAAAATTTTGACAGGTAGAAGATCAAGAATGCATACAATTCGACAAACCTTTGGACTTGCTGGATTTCCCAAGAGGGAAGAAAGTGAACATGATGCGTTCGGAGCTGGCCACAGTTCTACTAGCATATCAGCTGGCTTAGGTATAACTAACCATCCCTTGTTATGCTTCCTTTGTTTGATCGTCGTTGATCATATGCTTCGTTGGTTCCAGTCAAATTTTAGTTTTTAATCACTCGCACATGTATCTCTTTTACCTTACGTTTCAGGTATGGCTGTTGGCAGAGATTTGTTAGGAAAGAATAACCATGTCATTGCAGTGATCGGTGATGGTGCCATGACGGCAGGACAGGCATACGAGGCCATGAACAACGCAGGCTATCTTGACTCGAATCTCATTATCATCTTAAATGACAATAAACAAGTCTCTTTACCCACTGCTACCGTTGATGGTCCTGCGCCGCCAGTTGGGGCTCTCAGCAAAGCCTTGACAAAGTTACATTCAAGCCGAAAGTTTCGCCAACTCCGGGAAGCTGCAAAGGTTAGTCAAACCACAGAAATTCCTTATTATGGTCCTAATCAATACTTCTACAATTCTTTAACACAACATGGCATGTCAACAGGGCATCTCAAAGCAAATCGGAGGGAAAACACATGATATAGCTTCTAAAGTTGATTCCTACATGAGAGGAATGAGTGGCGGTTCTGGTGCCTCCTTGTTTGAAGAACTTGGCCTATACTATATTGGCCCAGTTGACGGCCATAATGTGGAAGACCTTGTAGAAATATTGAAGAAGCTCAAGACTTTACCAGCATCAGGACCAGTTCTCCTTCATATTATCACTGAGAAAGGCAAAGGGTATGCTCCAGCTGAAGGAGCAGCTGATAAGATGCATGGTATTTACCAAATCCATCAAAAAGTTACAGTAACTTTATAAATTGTCAGATATGGAGAGTTTAGCCTTACCTTTTCTGTTTTCGTTAGGTGTTGTCAAGTTTGATCCCACATCAGGGAAGCAATTGAAGGGCAAATCAAGCACCAAAGCATACACCACATACTTTGCTGAGTCTTTGATTGCTGAAGCTGAGACAGATGACAAAATTGTAGCCATCCATGCTGCAATGGGAGGAGGCACAGGACTTAATTTGTTCCAAAAGCGATTCCCGGAGAGGTGTTTTGATGTTGGGATTGCAGAACAACATGCAGTTACATTTGCAGCTGGCTTAGCTACCGAAGGTCTCAAGCCTTTTTGTGCCATCTATTCTTCATTTTTGCAAAGGGGTTACGATCAGGTAAGCCTAAAATGTTCTTCGATAACTTATCCTGTTCTTCATAGAAAATTGAAAGCAATAACTTCTTGGGGATGTCAATTAAATTTTGCCTTGTTTTGCTTGTCCTACAGGTAGTTCATGACGTAGACCTTCAAAAGCTTCCTGTGAGATTCGCAATGGACAGAGCTGGCCTTGTTGGTGCGGATGGTCCAACCCATTGTGGTGCCTTCGACACCACCTTCATGGCTTGCCTACCGAATATGGTAGTCATGGCTCCTTCAGATGAGTCTGAGCTCATGCACATGGTGGCAACAGCTGCAGCCATTGACGATCGACCTAGTTGCTTCAGGTACCCCAGAGGAAATGGCATTGGCTCCATTCTTCCACCAAACAACAAAGGAACACCTATTGAGGTAATTATAAATCTCAAAGTTCACCATAAGTTCCACCTGTGCGTGCTTAGTTAAGCAAGTTGTTTAATCTTCCCTGCTTCATCAATTGGATTACAGGTTGGTAAGGGAAGAGTGCTGAGAGAGGGAAGCAAGGTTGCTATTCTTGGTTATGGAACAATAGTCCAAAACTGTATGCAGGCAGCAAAGATACTTCTAATGCTTGGAATCTCCCCAACTGTTGCTGATGCAAGATTCTGCAAACCTCTTGATGGGAAGTTGATCAGACAACTAGCTCAAGAACATGAGATCCTCATTACTGTGGAAGAAGGATCAGTTGGAGGATTTAGTTCTCATGTGTCTCATTACCTGAGCTTGAATGGACTGCTTGATGGCAAACTCAAGGTAATAATCCCCTCAAATTATACTTCTTTATAGGACAATTATCCTATGGTACTCAGACATGTTTACGAAACTTCAGTTCAATTGATTTACTTTTTACTTCTTGCAGTGGAGGCCTATGATTCTTCCTGACAGATACATAGACCATGGAGCTCAGAAAGACCAAATTGAAGAAGCAGGACTTAGCGCAAAGCAAATTGCAGCAACTGTATTGTCGCTGGTTGGTGGCTACAAGAATAGTCATCAACTTATTGACCTATAGAGGGATTATTTAGCTTCTACTCTTTCCTTTTCTCTTATGGAGTAAAGTAAAAATCTCTCAAGTGAAGTCCTTATCTTCGATGTGGAAGATGCCAAATGTCCTAGTTGTATACTTGTACAGTTGAACTACAAGAGGAGTACAATAAGCGTAGTATAAACTTAAGCACAATGTAATATGGGTCTCTATATTGCTCTTTGCAGATATAAGTAATACCTTTATTTCATTACACTGAAATGTTATTAGACAAACTTGTCAAACTCCTCTTTATATTGTCTTGACGATTTCTGACTATGCATAGCATTACAAGGTCCAGGATTTTGGCACAAGTGCTCCAAGTCCCGTCCTTTGATAGGCTAAAAGAGTTCTCTCGAGATGGGCTTCATCTTGGACCCTTCAGGTTTCAGAAATAAGCCATAATTTTTTTTCTGTCCAAGGACTAGCCAATCATTTAGTGCAGTTAATTGAATAGGTTTCTTGTAAACTTCCGACAGTCCTAAACCATTATTCTAATTTCCTATTCACCCTTATATAAGTTCCTAATTCTCATTTATCTTGCTTTTACTTTATATATTTTTCTTTTTTTATCAGATATATCTTGATATAAATTCTTACCTCACCTATAGTAGAGTTAAAGATGTAAATGCAATTCTTTTATTCCTGCTTGTATAAATTGAAAATTTACAAGTGAAATAATTCTAAATCGGAAAGAAACATGAAAATGAAGTATTTTATATACGGAGAGGATTCATAATTTATTCACTTAAAGTTTTCGATTGAGATATGGAATTTTAATTGCATATAGGTTCACTTTAGACTTGGTTCAATTTTTCCTAAAGTCCTCTCAAAACTCACTATTTGTACAAGAGAAATAATTTCACATTGAAAAGAAACATGTTCAGGAGAGTCAGATCCACTTGTCAAGTTTTAGGTTAAAATATATTCTTCTAATTATATATGGACTCACTTTGAACTTGATCTATTTTTTCCTAAAACTAAGATAATAATTATAAGGTTGATATTAATCTTCTAAAGTATACGAATAAATAAAAAGAGATAATTCTACAAAATAGAAACAATTTTTCCAAGAAATCCTTTGACCTATAGAATAAAATTAAATGTATGTAAGTTGTTTTATTAATGACGCATATATTTAAAAGATTATGTATTTATCTATTATTGAGTGCCTTGAATTTTGGTGAAACATAAACGGATCATGACCCGATCCGAGAGGAGAAACAAAATAAGAGTTCAGTCGGTGGTTAGACCTGGCCCAGTTTGCGTATTATTTGGAGTGACTCGACATATTAAGATTGCTCTTCCTTTGCCCGTGGATATAGGTCACATTGGCCGAACCACGTAAATCCTGTGTGTTTTTCATTTTTGTTTTTTCCCTCTATTGTGTTGCATTTTTTCTTAACAAATGGTATCAGAGCAAGGTTTTAAAAGATTAAGCTTTTTTAGATTCTGTTTTCAAAGTTTGAATTTTTCTTACGATATTTGGGAGGCTGTTATGTTTACCATTTGGGAAGATGACGACTCACAAGTTCGATGTTGATAAATTAAATAGGTCGAACGATTTCACCATGTGGAATATTAATATCAGGGCTCTTCTGGTTTAGCAGGGATGTGCAACGGCGCTAGATGGAGAAGGTAAACACCTTGAGAAATTGTCGACGGAGGAGAAGAATGAAATTCTGAAGAAGGTGCATAGCGATATTATTGAGTCTGAGCGATGAAGTATTGCGCGAGGTGGCGCATGAAACAACTGCTGCGAGATTGTGGGCGAAACTGGAAAGCAGGTTTTAGAAGAAATCTCTCACAAACCATTTATATCAGAAGCATCATTTGTATACCTTGCAGATGACAGAAAGTATGCAAGTAAAAGATCATCTTAATAACTTTAAATGAATTGTCTTAGATTTACAAGGCGTTGGGGTTAATATTGATGATGAGGATCAAGCTATTATCCTCTTGTGTTCTTTATTGAATTCCTATGAGAATTTTGTTGATACTATGTTATATGGACAAGATAGTATTTCTATTAGCTATGTGAAGGATGTTATGCAGTCTAAAGAATTAAAGAGAAAGGTCTTTGGTTCTGGTGAAAATGGTGCAGAAGCAGGTCTTGTTGTTAGCAGGGGTAGGAACACTGAAAGAGATGATGGCAAGAGAGGTAGGTCACGTTCCAAATCAAGGGCTAAAGTAATTAAATGTTTTCTCTGTAAAGAGAAGGGGCGCATGAGGAAGGATTGTTCACAGCGAAAGAAGAGAAACGAGAAGAATGAATTAAGTAGTAGTGGTAGTGTTGCAGTAGTATAGGACAACTCGGATAAAGTAGAGGGCAATGATGTTTTAATTGTCAGTACTTCTAGTTCTGTAAAGACCTAGGTTATGGACACTAGTGCATTTTATCACTTGACTCTCGCTTGAATTGTTTCATTCATTCAAGGAGTGGAATGGCATAGTAAAGTTGGGTGATAATAAGGAGCTTAGTGTAAAGGGAAGTGGTTCGGTGCAGATTAAGATGCATGACGAAATTATTAAAACACTTGATGCGTGGTATGTTCCTAATCTGGGTATGAATTTGATTTCTTTGGGTACCTTAGACAAGAAAGGGTATGGTTTCTCTGGTGGCAATAGACAATTGAAGATTCTGAAGGGTGCTTTAGTAGTGATGAAAGGAAAACTACAACATGGAATTTAAAATCTGACGGGTAGTTAATTGACGGGAACAGTGGCAGTATCTCAATCCTAAGAGAAGCATAATGACAGTGCAGAGTTATGGTATGTTAGACTAGGTCACATGAGTGAAAAAGGGTTGCTAATATTGAGCAAACAAGGATTGTTGGAAGGAGCAGAGACTGGAAAGGAAGTTCTATGACGCTTTTGTCATGGGAAAGCAACGCAAAGTCAAGTTCAGTTCTGGAAAAAATACCTCGAAAGAAATCCTACAGTATGTTCATTCAGATTTGTAGGGTCCTTCTCCAGTTGAATCTCATGGCAGATGTAGGTAATTCATTACATTCATTAATGACTACTCTAGGAAGGTTAGGTGTAATTTCTGAAATCCAATGTTGAGGTATTTAGGCGGTTCAAGGAGTGGAAGACTATAGTTGAAAAATAGACTGGAAAACAAGTCAAGACACTTAGAACAGATAATGGGTTGGAATTTTGCAATGCAACGTTTAACGAATTCTGCAAGATAGAAGGTATAGTGAGGCACCAAACTATATGACATACATCACAATAGAATGGAGATGTAGAATGCATGAGCCGAACACTCCTGCAGCGTGCTCGATGCATGCGGCTAAATGTTGGCTTGTCAAAGTAGTTTTGGGCTGAAACAGTTAACACTAATTGTTATCTAGTGAATAGATCTCCATCAACTGTAATAGATATTAAGACTCCTCAGGAGGTATGGTCTAATAAACCCTCTGATTATTTTGGCCTACATTTTATTTAGTTGTCTTGCTTATGCTCATGTGAATGATGGTAAACTGGAGTCGAGGGCAATGAAATGCATATTTCTAGGGCATATGACCAAAGTTAAAGGGTATAGACTATGGTGTGCAGAAAATGATAAAACTCTGAGATTTATTATCAGCAGAGATGTGATCTTTGATGAATTTGCTAAGTTGGGTTAGAAAGAGGAGTATGATAATCATGGAGGTAATAAAGATCAGGGTGCTAGCCAAAAGGTGGAGTTTGAAATTGAAACTCCAAACAGGACTAGAAAAGATCCTGTTCAACTGCCCAAGGAAGAAGAGCAAGATTGACAAAGTATAGCAGCAAGGAGAATAAAGAGGGAAATCAGAAAACCTGTAAGATATGTCGATTGTGCTAGTATTATTGATACTAATTCTGTTGCATATGCCTTGACAGTAGGAGAGAATATTAATTCTAATGAACCTAGATCAAATAAGGAGGTAATTGGGAGTAGAGAAGCATTAGAATGGTTAATTGTGATGAATGAAGAGATGCAATATCTTGAAAAGAACAAAACCTGGGATTTAGTAACTCTACCAAAAGGTTGGAAACCAATAGGATGCTAATGGGTATTTAAGAGGAAAGAAAGCATTCTTGGAATTGAACCAATCAGGTTCAAAGCAAGGCTCATGGCTAAGGGTTTTTTCACAAAAGGAAAGGATTGACTATCATGAAGTGTTGTCGCCAGTTGTGAAGCATAAAACCATTCGGGTTGTTCTGTCTATAGTAAGTGCATTAGACCTAGAGTTAGAATAACTTGATGTCAAGACTGCGCTCTTACATGGAAACCTAGAAGATCAGAACTATATGTCACAACCAGAGGGGTTCGTTGACAATGAGATATCGAAGCATGTATATTTGCTGAAAAAATCGTTGTACGGTCTGAATCAGTCACCAAGGCAATCATATAAGAGGTTTGATATATTCATGATTTCTCATGGTTTTGTGCGCAACCAGTTTGATAATTGTGTCTACTCTAAGAGGCTTTTAGATGATTCATATATATATTTGTTGCTATATGTGGATGATATGTTGATTACAGCTAAGAGTAAAGCTGAAATTGACATTTTAAAGAAGTTGTTGGGCAGTGAGTTTGAGATAAAGGATTTGGGTGCAGCCAAGAAGATTTTGGTCGTGGAGATTTGGACAGATAGGAGGACAGGTCTACTGTATGTATCTCAGCAGAAATAAATTGAAAGGTTGCTGCAGTCTTTTCATATGGATAAATCCAAGCTAGTAAGTACTCCATTGGCAGCACATTTTAAACTTGATACTAGTACAATAACTACTACAAAAGATGAGAAGAATTGCATGAGACTAGTTCCTTACTCCAATGTTGTGAGAAGTCTGATGTATACTATGGTATGTACTAGGCTTGATTTGGCTCATGTAGTCAGTATGGTAAGCAAGTTTATGAGAAATCCTAGGAAATCTCACCAGGAAGCAGTTAAACGGGTTATGCAATATTTGAGAGGAACGAGCAATATCTATTTGGTCTATGGTACTAATAAAGATATTGGTGGTTTGGTTGGCTATACTACTCTAACTATGCCTGAGATCTTGTGAAAAGAAGATCCCTGACATGTTATATCTTTACCCTGTATGGATGTGAAATCCCACATCGTCTGGAGAGGAGAATGAAGCACACCTTATAAGTGTGTGGATACCTCTCCCTTGGGACGCATTTTAAAACTGTGAGGGGTGAGCTCAAAGTGGACAATATCACAAGCGAGTCGTGAGCTAGGCTGTTGCAAATGGTATCAAAGCCAGTGCCCGAGTCGAATGTGCCAGCGAGGATGCTGGGCCCTAAAGGGGGTGGATTGTGAAATCCCACATCGTCTGGAGAGGAGAATGAAGCACACCTTATAAGGGTGTGGATACCTCTCCCTTGTGATGCGTTTTAAAACCGTGAGGGGCAAGCCCAAAGCGGACAATATCACAAGTGAGTCGTGAGCTGAGCTGTTACAAGTGGTATCAGAGCTAGTACCCGAGTCGAGTATGCCAGCGAGGACGCTGGGCCCTAAAGGGGGGTGGATTGTGAAATCCCACATCGTCTGGAGGGGAGAACGAAGCACACCTTATAAGGGTGTGGATACCTCTCCCTTGGGATGCGTTTTAAAATCGTGAAGGGTGAACCCAAAGCGAACAATATCACAAGCGGGTCGTGAGCTGAGCTGTTACAATGGATGTGTTGTTAGTTAGAAGACAACACTACAATCTACCGTTGTCTTGTTTACCACTGAAGCAGAATACATGTCAATGACAGAGGGGATTAAAAAAGTTATATGGTTGCATATTCTTATTGATAGTCTAGGATTGAATGTTGAAAGTCCTATCATTTATTTATAATCAAAATGCATTGGATTTGGCCAAAAATCCTATTTATCATGAGAGATCAAAACATATTTATGTCAGGCTGAACTTCATATGAGATGTCATAGAGAAAAAGGAGTTGTTCATTGAGAAAATAGCCATGGAAGAGAATCTGGTAGATATGTTAACTAAGTTATTACCAACTGAGAAGTTCAAGCATAACTTGGACTTGGTGAATGTTCGCATAGCTTGAGGCCCTACGGGGCATAAATGGCAGGGAGGAGTTTGTTCTTGTTGTCTGGTGATTTGAGAGAATTCAAGTCAAGGTGGAGAATTATTGAGTGCCTTGAATTTTGGTGAACCATAAACGGATCTGACCCGACCTGAATATTTGGGAGCTCGGTCCGAAAGGCGAAAAAAAAAAGAGTTCAATGGGCGGTATGGACTTGGCCTAGTTTGTGTATTTTTTAAAGTTGCTCGAACCGTTTAGGTATATGTATGATGTATTTAGTTCTAGGGTTTTATCACTTGTAACAATTCTCTCTGACAGAATAAGATTGCTCTTCCTTTGTTCGTGGACGTAGGTTACATTGGCCGAATCACGTAAATCCTGTGTGTTTTTTGTTTCTGTTTTTTTCTTTATTGCGTTGCATTTTTTCTTAACATCTATTTTGTTAGATAATTTATTCTCAAAGTGTATGTTAGATACGATAGACTAATTAAGTATAAAGTAAAATATGAGAACCTAAGATGGAAGTAAAAGTATTAGATGTGGTAAATTTTTTATTTTGATTAATATTATTAAATAATGGTAATTTATATATATATATGAGCTTATAATTTAATATCTTATGCGTATAATTTCATATCCTAAGATTTTACTTAAATATGAAATATCTTATAAATGAAAAACTTATTTAAAATGTAAAACAAGGATTATTACTATTTCAAAAAATGAGCTTACCAGACATATTTAATCATCCGAACAAGCAAATATTCAATCCTAGAAAACTAGTTATCCTCCTTGAATGGAGTCTAATTATTGGTCCATAATATCAAACTAGATCATCCTGATGGTAAAAGAAGAAGAACTTTTTTACAATATTTTAAAAACTGGACCGGACATTAAACCAGTCAAAGAAAAGGTTTAAGGTTTAAAGGTTCAACCGGTATTAAACCGTTATATAAAATCGGTATGTAATAAACAAAAAGTAAAAGTTATAAGTATAAGTAAAAATAAAATATTTTATTGAAATAAAAAGCATACAAATATTTATTATTATATATTGAATTAATTAAGGTTTAAATATCACTTCTTAAAATACTCTAAAATTATCTTAAACAAATTTCTTTATCTATACTAAATTACTAATTAATAATTTTTTAATATTCATTTTTAAATTTACTTCTTTAAAATTTAAATAAAATTTTATTTTGTTTTGATGAACAAATACTACTATTTAACATCTCAAAATAATTAAATATTATATTTTCTTTTTAGGTTTAAATTTTACTATTTATTTTAAATATAATATAAAATATATCATAATAAATTCTAATTACTCATAAATAATAATTACAATTTATTAAGTTTACTTTCAAAACCAATCTCCAACTATACCTCACTTATGCGACACACTAAAAAAGATAGCACCAACAAATAAAAACTCCTTGTTCTTACACGTCTCTCGAGTCATTGATTGTCCCAATGCTTCAAGTTTCATTTAAAGAATGAATTTTTATGTTAAACACTCAAAACGCACAGAGAGCTTTCTGAGTGTTTTTGTTTGTTCTGCAATAGCTGTTTATTTGTTCTGCCATACCTCTTCTCTCCTTTGAATCTTCGGTGTTTTGTTTGCTCTACCATCCATTGGAAATTTTGCGAGGCTCGTCACTAATTATAAGTGGTTCTCTTCACTACTGTGGTGTTTTGTTTGTTCCCTGACCCTGTCCTCTTTGGGTTTTGCAATTTCTCTTGGTATGTTGCAAAGAATCTTTGTTATATTCTTGTTATTGGACTGGTAGAGGGATCACTGGTTCTTCACCCACTTCATAAAGCAGATCCAAAAGTGATCAGGTAGAGAAAACTTGCTCAAGCTCTCGAAGGAAGACCGCTTGTGTCTATGGTGACCCATTGTGAGAAAGAAGGAGAACCGGATTTACGGTTCTTCACTATTCAAAAAACCGGCCAGTTTATTGTTTAACCGGCCGGTTTTCATTCCTAGCGGTTAATAATAAAAACTGAACCGAAAATTAGGCCGATTCGAGCTTAACCCGGTTGAACCGGCCGATCCGATCTGGTTTTAAAATCATTGCTTTTTTGTGTCGAAAAATGTTTAATAAACTTTCTAATTTTTTAAATTCTAAAAAACTATAGTTTTCGATTTAAAAAATGAACTCTTTTTTTATAGATATTGGTTAAAAAATACTGACATAACACATGCAACATGAATATTATATATAAATTAATTAAATGTCTATGATATGATAATTCAACTTAACTCTTAAATCTGAATTAAATCAATTAAATTTAACTTAAGTTAATAATTAAAGATAACTATAATAAATAATTAATTTGAATTGAATTTTGTTAGTTCGATTTGAGTTTAAGAATTAAGTTGAATTTTTATATAAGTAGCATTTAATTGGTTCATATGTACTTTTTTATGTCATATATTTTTTTTAATCTTTTAATCTAAATTTAGAAGAAGAAATTTTTCTAAAAAAATTAAAAATTATAGAAAGCTTTTATGAAATTTTTAAAAATTATGCTTTTAATATTTTTTCACCTTTAAAATTTATAAAGCCTCATAATATAAAGGTACAAGAATGAACCGTGTAGAATAAACATCTCCACAGTTATAAGGAAAGATTTCCATAGAGGAAAATGCCATTCCCAAAATTGATTGATTCTACTACTGTTAATTGAGTTTTCTTAGGGTTTTTTTTCTCACATGAACCAAATGGAGTAATGGTTACTCAAATTTGACGAATCTGGATATGTAATAAGTATTTAATCGACTTTTTTTGTAGGTAGGCGTGAGTGTCCCGTTGACAAGGTTGTCATTATTGGTAAGCTAAGAAAACATGTGATGAAGGCCCCTTTCCGTATATTGAGGTTGATAAACCTGTAAAAGACACAAAGTCGATTGTCTTTTAATTGCCGAAAGTTTACATTTCTACCGACCATGACAACGCTTCAATCCGCTGTTTGTTTCACCACTCACTTGCCCTAACCTAGAAGATCATCATGTTCATGTTTATCTTCTATTCTTGTTTCATGTTTGAGTTTGTTTTTATATATATAACTTTATTAACTAGTTTTGATTCAGATATCATATACGTTATAGTAACATAATATTGTTTTAACTTCGGATCTCTTTGCTAAGAGTAAGAAAATAGAGAAGAGATATTTGACTACCTTGTTTTAGTTGGATCGTGTTGACTGGCACATTCCTTTTATTAAACACTTTCTTAAGCAATGACTTTTTGTTTGGTTTTCTAAATTTTGGTTTGAAAAAAAAGGTAAATAAGGATTAAGTAGTAAGAGGACATCCAAAACCCTATATTTAATATCTTAATTTCGAGTTATTTAAATTTATATGAGAGATATGAATTTATTTTATATTAAAATTTTTAATTAATTATTTGAGTTGAAGTTGTCAATTAGTTTATGAATCTACCAAATAGATTACACAAATCATATAATCCACAATCTGTTCCAAGTTAGTTATTTAATGATTAAAAAATCAACTTGGTATGAGTTATTAATCATAAAAACCTTAAACCGATTATTTTGATTTATCTTAATATCTTTTATTATTAAACTTTTTTTAATTTATTAATTAATCGGCTGATTTTTATAAATTAAACAATTTTTGTAAACCATAATAAACTAGTAAACTTTAACTTTTCTATGAATAAGGATATTCTCATTCTTTAATCTTATTCTAAATTCTTCAGTTTTATTTAATTTTTACTATATATCAATATATGATAATTTTAAATGTTCGTTAAATATTTAAACCTTTGTTTTTTTGTCTGAATTTTAAAATATTGAAAGTACCTAATGAGTGTCGAGAAGACGAGAGTACCCTTTTCCACCATCGTCACGCCAATGTCAGTACCTGGTCGTTTTCGACTTTTTCACATGTGAGCCCTATTTGTTCAAATAAAAATCGAAAGCGATAGAACCAATTATAAGAGGTCAACCTGTCTTATCGAATTAACCTTAGCTAGTGGGTCACAATATTTGATAACAGTAGCTTAGTTCGGAGCATTCACATCGCATCTAGCTCCTTTAGTTATGTATTTGCTTTATAAATTATTTGACTCCAACAATATAACCAGATAAGTCTTGGCATCTCTTAATTTGAAACGATAACAATTTCAAATTACTCACATCTTAAATTCCAAACATTAATAACTATTCCTCCTTTCTTTGAATTTCTTTCTAACTTTTATCTGACTTCCCGGAATTTCAATTCGCCTTTTATGCGTTTGACCGAGATATGATTTCAATATTATATTATTTATAAACTTTGATCAGAAATATATAAACAAGTAAGTTATATTTTCCTAGTTTTGTATCGATACTTTAATTAGAATTTATATAAGAAAATATATGATTTTTTGTATTTCTAATAAAGAACTAAAAAATTTGATGATAAGATTCAAGAAATGCATTAAAAGAAAGTAGAGACGAGATCAAGAAACCCTAATGGGTTTGCCCACCGGTATGTCTGTGCAAATTGTCTCTATCATTTATGGGTCTTAAAAGGTATTGTCGTTCAAAAACTGATTATCTTGGGATCATTGTAATCTCTACGTACCCTATTCCATAAGCAATGCTTACGCACCGGATGACGCGGGCTTCCATTAAATCCCAAGAGCCAATCTTCTTTTACCTGAATTTCAGTTCCCTGTTGGCTCTTTGTCCTCAATTTTGGGTTTGATCTACAGCCTCAAGATTTAGTCGAAATGTTGTCATGGAAGTCTCGGCACACGCATGAGACATATAAGTCACTCTCATGCAATTTATTCAATTGAAAATGATAAATTTGTTCCTTCCCTTCGTAATTAAGTAAATCTACTGATTCTTAATATATACGATATGTTTTGCTTTGCGACTGATTTTGGAAATATATTACAATATTCACTTATCAGGCATTTATAGAAAATAAAATATTTACTAATAAAGCAAATCTTAAATATATAAAGATTTTAACTTTTATGTTTAATTACTTGGTACTTCCGCTGAAGTGCGAGCATGGGAAGTTGTTATAGCATTCGTATGAAGTAGCTCAAACAAGTCTTCTAATCATGAAAACAATAATTAGCTGCCATATTTGACAATATTAAATTAGTAACTTAAAAAACCATCATTCTATTTCTCGCTGGAGACCACATGGAATGACATTTCTCATTCTCACCCAAGAAAGGACGTCTACATTATTAATTCCCCCACCATAAAATTAGTCTGATGTGGAGTATTGCATGGCCCTCTTTTTTCCCGAATTTATAATTATTATTATAATAGAGGATCATTATCAGAATTAAAAAAGATATATGAAGATACTTAAAATTAAGCATGGAATTATTTCTTTTGGAACAAGCAATAATATATTAAATAAAATCACATAAATGCAGGAAAAAAAAATGCAAGGAGGATTATAACAGGAGAAAAAGGTTTTACAAGGCCGGTGGGTTTTTAATTAAAACTGTGCGTTAATGTTACCAATATGAGATCATATCATCATTTTCAAAAAATATGAGATCATATCATAGGCTGCCTAAGCCATGCTTACGTGGCATATAGGAGACGACCGAAGTTTTGGTTACCTGAGCCGGTTCGGTCCGGTTCACCTGAAACTCTCCAGCTTGCCTCTTGTTACCACCTCGTCCGGTCCTAAAGTCTGATGAACTTACACGCTGTCGCATCATTATCTCTCCAGTCTCCCCTCGCATGTGGGTCCCATGTCGGCACAGACAAGTGACAATTACTTGTCACAAAACAGTGCTGATAAATGCTAAAAATTAGATAAAATGGCTGTCCTGAATCGCCCAAAAAATCTATTCCGTGGCCTCAAATCGTCCACGTATTCCCACCTTCACTCGTCATCACCCCCAAGTTTCTCTTCATCTCATTGGTTACATAAGCAAACAAAATCAATAACCATGCTACAAAGCATCCATCTTTACACCCACTAGCCCCCACCGGTCCCTAAATCTCCCACTCTCTCCATCTCCGTGTGACTTAAAGGTTTTGCTTGGAGTTTTATATCAAAGAAATTCTTCTGAGTGCTTCGGTTATGCAAAATGGGAATTGAAGTGGCGAGCTTGAAGAACTTGACAGGTCGGGGATGGAGCAGTATGGCCGCGAAACGCTGTGACTCGTGCAAGATTACGCCCGCCACTGCGTTTTGCAGGGCGGACTCGGCTTTTCTCTGTATGAACTGCGACTCCAAGATTCACGGAGTTAACCATCTCATGTCTAGACACGAACGTGTGTGGATGTGCGAGGTGTGCGAGCAAGCACCAGCTGCGGTCACTTGCAGGGCTGACGCTGCGGCCCTTTGTGTCACTTGCGACGCCGATATCCACTCTGCTAATCCTCTCGCTCGACGCCATGAACGTGTTCCGATCGAGCCGTTCTTTGATTCGTCAGGCTCGATTGTCCGATCCTCGCCGTTTAATTTTCTGGTGCCAAGCGCAAGCAATGGAGGGTCAGGATATGACCAGAACGACGGTGTTGCGGAAGGCGCTGTTTCGTGGCTGTTACCGAGCCCACCGGAGCTCAATTCCAAAAGGGCTGTGGAAAATATTACCTCTGATCATTTCTTCGCTGATATGGATCCGTTTCTTGATTTTGAGTATCAGAATTTGATGGAAGATGGCAAAATCTTCCAGAAGAATAATCATAATCATGGTCATGGGGCAAATGATAGTGTCGTGCCGGTTCAGACCAAACAAGCAGCTCATATCAATCCTGTGATCAACACCGAGAATTGTTTCGATATCGATTTCTGTCGATCAAAGCTAACATCTTTCAACTACCCAACTCAGTCTATTAGCCAAAGCGTAAGTATTAATCCCATCATATTCATCCTGGTTTTGTAAAAACAGAGGTATGGAACTGAAATTGAAAGCGTACGTTCTTTTGCAGGTGTCATCTTCGTCCCATGATGTTGGTGTGGTTCCAGATGGGAGTTCCATGTCTGACACATCATTCCCTTTTAACCGAAACACCGATTCAAGCATAAATCTCTCCACTACCACTGGTTCTAATCAAGCAACTCAGCTTTGTGGACTTGACCGTGAAGCCAGGGTTTTGAGGTACAGAGAGAGAAGAAAGAATCGGAAGTTTGAGAAAACTATTCGCTACGCTTCACGTAAAGCTTATGCTGAGACTCGACCAAGAATCAAGGGTCGATTCGCTAAACGGACTGAAATCGAATCCGACATCGATCAACTCTACCGCTCTTCCTCCGTCACCTACATGTCAGAATCACAGTATGGCGTCGTCCCTTCGTTTTGACGAGTGGGTTTCGGAAAGAGAGTTACTTTTGTGCACTATAATTATCATGATCTTGGAAAAATTTGGAGAATTAGAATAATCTTAAGATGGTGTTAGCTAGACTGTTTAGTGTTGGTTTGCTTGTAGATTTGCAGAAGCAAGATGCTCAACTTCTGCAGATGAAATTTATCGTTCGCCTAAGAAATCGCCCATTTACTTTTTCTTGTTTGGGCCTCTGTAACAGTTTCCATGTCGTAATTAAAATCCTTGTCCCTTGTTCTGAGTTCAAGCACCTTCCTCTTTTTTGGTTCTGCTCAAAATTTAATCATAAAAAATTGAGTTTTGCTTTAAGTTTTAATTATAAAAAGTGCAGCAATCATAGGCCAACCAACGAGTTGCAGAATTAATCTATTTTAATTAGGCACTATGACATACCTAATAAAACTAAAAATAAAAGTTGTGCACTTGTTCTGGAACTTTCTCCGCACCTAATCAGTTCAGGTTTGGAAGGACAACTAAGTCAAGCTTCCCTAAAAAATATGCAAATCGTAAGCAGCCACAGGTTCTTGGCCATAAAAAACTATATCCTCTTGAGTTAGCTTTCTAAAGAAAGGAAATTGGCCGGCTACCTTCCATGAAGTCAGAACTGACCCTTTTATATAATAATTATATCTTTGTGCACGTTTGGAAGATTTTTAAATTCTATCTTTGTACTTGCCCATATTTATCAAATTCCTTAAATTCAATAGCTCAGCTATATCCTTTCGAAACCCGAAAACACATTCTGGCCTCTCTGTACGTAGGCAAAGGGTAACATCGAAAAGCCTTGATTTGGTAACAATATATCACTTGTCCAGACATGGAGTAGGTTCAGCTTCACCCTGAATTGCTGACACTCGGTTTTCATAAATCGGAGAAGGGTGTCATGTGTGTACCAGTTAGTGTTTGAGCTCTAAACTGCATCATTTAGGTTAATACAGCTCCAGCTAGTTATACTAGGCTTGGCCTGTCTTGTGGCATAATCTGGTTGAATTAAAATCACAATGTTTCTATGAGACTTGACAAGTAAACTTGTTTCTTCAATTCCCGCAACTCTTTTAAGAGCCTTTATGCAAGTAGGACCGAAGTCATCAGATTTTGGTCTGGTAGATTTCAGCTGTGCGTAAATGTTTATTGAATCAGAAGTTGTTGTTGACTGTTTGAGGGATTGCAGTTTTGAGATTATAAGACCAAAATTTTGATGTTCAGGTGCATTCATATGGAATTTCTACCTCATAATGGTACTGTACGTTCTTCTCTGTTAGTGGTTGAACTGAGAAGCAAGTTGATTTAGAAAAATACATACATATTTAAAATATATGACAGATACTATAAACTGCAAGTCAGTATGTTGTTACTGTGGTTCTTTACATATATCGTAAGCAACTTTGGCACTAACACCTAACGCATGCACTTTGTTTTCAGAAGATTTTGTGTTTGGTTGGTGCCCTTTCGGATGACCATAAGGTACAGTCAGTGATCCAACATCAGAGGGAAGGATCTAAAACAAGTGGATGCTATTCTCTTGGGGACCATTTTGTACAGTTTCTGGACATGGGTATGTCTCTTGAAAGGAACTAGCAATCACTGTATATCACACATCACAGAGCAGGGACTGTGTATTATGGATTCGTATCACCCACCTACTAGTTCAAGAACAAGATCAAACAATTATTTCGAGAGGGATATTTATCTGCTTTCTTTAAGACTGCTTACATACAATCAAGGTTAAAAGAGATGGATCATATTGTTCCAGGAATAATTAATTAAAAATCTATAGAATTAAGAAGAAGACAGTGTTCGAGTGGAGATTGAGCGTGTGAGAGATGGTGGTAAGGATAGTCTGTCGAGGAGACAACATGTTTGTGTGTGTCTGCGTCGGTTTGTGCATGTGCATGTACAGAGGTAATACCAATCAAAGCAGAGTGGGGCCTTACGGTGTAGGAAGGGCATTTTGTGGAGGGGCCAAACACCCTTGTGCACGTCACGTGCGCCACCGGCCCACGACGTGTCGCACCGCCACTGCTGTCCCAGGAGTGGTCCATCCACTGCCGTCTCTATCCACTTCTTACTATTCCCCCACCCATCCATTTCGTGCCCTGTCATTGACTCCAATAATACTTGTTTATAGTGGCTTTGTTGGGTTAAATTGTGAATTATATTATTCACATTTCAAGAACATTTACTTTCTTTTGTTTGTTTTCTTCATTTTGTGACTCTAATTTGGTTATGTAAACATCTTTTTTTAATTTTAATATGAGATTTGACATTTACTTTTTATGTAAAATATCTTAAATTTCCATTTGTTACCTTTCTTAAGGCTCCTTTTCTTTTCTATATGAAATCGTTTCATTCATATATCTCTTTGCCATCTTCTGATGTTGTAGGTCCATCAACTTTTGATAGTTTTTATTTGGTCTAACATATATTTGTACAGATACATTTTAAAATTATTTGGAATTCAAATCAATTCAACAAATCAATAATTAATTATCTTTTCTATAAACTCTTTCATCTCTCTCTTTCTTTTTGGTTTAAAATCGATTCCCCTGTCACTAACATTACTTTCCTCTGATCTCGACGTCTACTTTAATACAATCTGTTACAAATCAAATTCATAATGACCTAATAGCTAAATTAACTTATAATCAAGAGAAGAATAAATTAGAAAAGTAGTTAATTAAAAATTGATATGATAATATTTTTATAAATTTATAAAGTATTTTCACCTTTCCTTTTTTTCTTATATAATATTTGATATTCTCATTTTATGTAAGATGTAGCATATTAGAAAAAGGTAATTACTAGTTTCTATAGATCGAATTGAAACTGAACTTTACATACGGTGGTTATGGAGATCATAATGCAAGTGTATCTTCTAAGTTGTCAGGGTCCTGGCAAAATCTTCAAGCACAGATATAACACGTGCTTTTTCTGCTTTTGTTTCCATCTTTATAGATCTATTTTCCGAGATTCTTCAGCCTGTTTTAAGTAAACCTTCACAACATTGTGCACAAGATTTAGTAGATAAAAAGACAACTCAAATTCCAAATGGCATTAAAAAGAGGGACTACTTTATAATCTTAACAGGAAAGCTTAGTACAACTGGAAGCAGTCAGTTTATGCCAAATCAGGTCGTTCCTATGATTATACAAAAAATCATCACATCATGTCTTATTGGTTAGTTCTTTTCAGTAGTGCTTAATGTAGAGACTACGGTTCTATTGGATGTTGCAACTTTTCCTATATCAGTAAGTCCTTTTTTATGTGCACTGTTTTCAGATATAAACTGATTATGTACTAATCATCGTGTGTTGGCTTCCTGTTGTCTGTTAATACGATCCTTTTGACAAATAACTTCAGTTGTATTAATAATATAAAGTTCTCTCTAGTCATCCGTCCAACTGTTCTTTAATCTTCAACTAGTGATAAGATTAAGGTCAATTAGATGGAGTTGAGTCTTTTCTACATAAACTTAATAGCATTAGCTACTTCTCTTCTCTAACAATGAATTTAAGTACTTCGACAAGTTGTGGATCCAGCCACATTTTAGATATATTCATTAAATTAATTTTATTAAATTTGAGTTCTAGAAGTGTTAATTGTCTAGATGAATAAAAAAGAATGAAGATTGGGTAGATTGAAAGATGTTTTTGGAGCACACACCTATGTCAGTAGAGGATACAGCCCTGTGAATGACCATATAAGCTTTTGTAACTTTGAGCAAATTAAATGACGATTCTTCGAGGACAGACACGCACTTGTGGAGTTTCAGAAGTGTTATTTGTCTTGATGAATTAAAAGGAACTAAGATCGGGTAGATTCAAAGTAGAAACTGATGACTAGAAGATGTTTCTGGAGCACATGCCCATTGTCAGTGGAGGACACAACCATGTGAATGACAGTGTAAGCGTATGTAATTGTGTAAATTGAATGACGAGCTTCAAGGATAAATACGCACTCGTGAAGTTAAACACACCGTGTCCCCTAACCATATAAGTTATTGCGACCATATATCTCCGTGACATCGAGATTTAAGGCTTAATTATATCAATCATTGTCACTTTACATGATCATGTATGGTTTAAAAATCTTATCTTCTCGTATTTAAAAGGATAAGAGACAGAAGTTCTATAAGACATAAACATATGATGAAAGAAGAGTTTTATAGCCCAAATAACATTAGCATTTTTCAACTGTAGTTTTATTAGAGGTTAACTTTTATGATTACTTGGGAGTATATATATATATTGATTTGTACTCAATCATTAATGTTGGAAAGAAGTTAAAAAAGAGAGCTTGAAAAAAACAGAGCTGCTACGTGATTTATTAGATTTATTGTTGATTTATCTTGTAGTTTTTATCTCTACATTAGAAGGTTTTCCACTCTAAAATCATGTGCTTAGTTTATTTTCTAGTCATCTTTATCGTTTAAATAGTTTGTTATTGGTAAGTGATATTATCGATCTTGTGAGTATTATTAATTGAAATTCAATACAACATAGGTTCATTTACTATGCTTTACAAGTTCATACATATATGCGTGATCACTTATAACAGTATTATTTGAATCATATAAAACAGAAATTTGATAAGGAGGCGAATGTAAGGAGATAAATTCATAGATATATAAAAAACATCAAACGATGTAAAAAGCCCCCCTTGGATGGCCTATGATCAGTAAATATTAGTTTTTCTCAAATTTTGGTTATTAACTTTGCTTGGGTTGCTTTATCTGTTCGGGTTCAGTTGTAAATTTGGTCCTGCAATGGATTCATCACCATAGTTCTCCTTCACAACTTCATATGTTAACTTCTACCACATCAATATATGAAATGAATTATATAATTTAATAATTGTTTTATTAAGACAAAATTCTGCTTCCAAAGCAGGAGTTCAACAATGAGAAAAGCAGTAACCATGTGTTTTTGATGATGCCATCCGTGTTTCTTGCAACATCGCCAAAGTTACTTTATGGTGAATTTGTAATCTTTTGCTAGAAACTTTTGTTGTCTCTTGTCGATAATCTTGAAACTAGACAATCATAAGCTTGAAACAATATTGCCTCATCATCCAATTAATGTAAATTCAGATAGATCATTTTTCATGCTTATAAAATTAGTTTTTTTTAGATTTAATATATTCAAATTGAAATTACTTTATTAAATTCATACTTATAATTTACTCGTGAGATCCCTTGAAATAAAAATTTTGAGCTATTTAGAATTACAATTGAATTGGTGAGGAGATCTTAACTTGAAAATACAAAAAGATTTTTTAATGAAGTGATATCTTATTGTTAAAAAAACAGCTTACTTGTTTTTGTAAAAATATTTTTTTGAGAAAGTTTCCAAAAATATTTTTAATAACAACTAAATTACTCTATTTAAATTCACAAGATATCTTTTTCTTTAGCAATTGTAAAAAAAAGGATTTTTCATTATTAGAAAATCATTAAATAAATAATTATTTGTACCGAAAATATTACATAGTATAATTTTATTTCTCTCATGTGATTTGTAATTAATAAAATTTTTTATTATCTTTTCAATAAATGAAAATCTCTAAATTATAAATACTACTTTTATAATAAAATGACGTCGTATTATAAAAAGTAGCTAGCATTGTTTTCATCCAAGTATCGTTTAAATAACAACTAAAATATTATATTTGAATTTATTAGAAATAACCTTTTTTGACATTTGTAAGAAAAATAAAAGAATCTTCTTATTGTTTATTATTTTAAAAGACTAAAAATCTAAACATATTTATTTCAGAGCAAAGATATAAAAGAAGTTTAACGAGGAGGCAAAGAGAAAAGAGGAAAGCAAAGAAATAAGCTAAAAGATACATTGAAGATTAGGTATCTTATAATTGATAAATCTTTTATGCTTTATTTTGTTGATCATTTTTCGAGTTCATGAAATTTAGACAATAGTTCTTACTTGTTTTGCTTCAGTGTTTACCTCTTTGGATGTGTAAAGGTTTAATTCACAACAAATGCTTGATGTTAGAGCTTCCAACTTTTTCTTTGAGATTTTCGTACTCGAAAAAAATTCAACAAAAAAGCATGCTACCATTGATTTCCTTGCTTTTATTACTTAATTTTGTTGATATTGTTTTGATTTATGGAGTTGACGAGTATGCGAGATTGTTTTTGTTATTAAACTTTAAATTAAATGATTGATTTCATAATACAATTACATATAATTTTAGGAAATTATTCATATCTTGTACACTTAATTACTATTATTTAATCTAATTGATATGATTTGAGTTCGCATTGAATAAAAGAACTACCTTAGGAAATGAAACCGATATTGGCATTGCATCTGAAAGCGTTTCTATTTTTTGTTTACAAAGGGATGACTCGAAACGTTTTTGTTCTAAAATTAATTGTGAGATTGGCCTTGGCTGAGGATTAAGTAGCACAGAGCTACTAGTAGTCTAATGGGCAACTCCCTATAATGAATTGAAGATTTGCTTTTGACAGAAGGCTTTTGCACTCTGCTTATGATTTGAACTAACTCCATTTCCACATCATTTGGATGGTTCTAATGTAATCCAATCCGTTTGAGTAACTTCAGTTTCCATCATCATCATGGGACGACAGTCATTAAACCATGTAGCTTGGAACTACTGCACAAGGATTAAGGGAAGTGCTTCGCATCTAAAATGCAATTTCTGTGATCACACCATGTGGGGTGGCATCACTAGGCTTACACAGCACCTAGCTTACAGAAGAGGAAATGTCAAAGGGTGCGAGAAATGCCCACCGGAACTGAGATTGGAGATGAACAGACTCATTGAACACAATTCATGTGACAGGGAAATAAAGCGAGTTAAGATGAGAAGCGAGAAGCCAGACAATTGTGGAAATGCTTCACAGCCAGCAGCAGCACCGTATGAGGGGAGGAGGACCTTGGATGTGGAAGCAGAGGAAAGGGCTATGCTTGAGAGAGCAATACATGAAAGTTCAACATTATTTGAGAGTGAGAAGAGGGGAGCTGAGAAGGTAGGGGAAGATGAGTTCAAAGCAGCATTTTATGAGAGCATGAAATCTTTTAGGGAGGAGCAGAGGAGACGTGGGGAGGGCACTAGTGGAACCAAAGCAGGACCATCCAATCCTTGTTATGGCCATGGTAACATTGACATTGCCTCGGACAGTGATTATAGTGACTTTGGCTTTTAGGTAATAATAAAATGGATCGTCTCTGGAAATCTGGATTTGCTTATGTACCTTATATTGAAGTTTTCGGTTGTTATTTCTTTCCAATAAAACCATAGTTCTTCAGGAATATATTGTCAAACACTACACTTGTTTAGGCACTTTCCTGTTATCTCCAGACCCTTTATGGGGGTCCCGCATTCTTGGCACCTCCATGGCACTAAAAACTCCATAGCCACTTTCCTCAGGAACTCCATCTTCACATTGCTGATCAACTGCTAGAATTTCTTGCTTATATTTAGCACTGCCAATTTTGGTATGAACCTTAGGCCTAGGAGGAGGAGTTCCTTTCAGCATACTGACCACTTCTTTCATGTTTGGACGTTTCTCGGGCTCGTTTTGAACGCATGAAGCTGCAATAATGATGGCTTGTTTCAACTGTCTTTCATCAAAGTTCCCTCGAAGCTTTGGATCAGCAATGTCCTTGAACTTGCCTTGGATTATCAGTGGCTCAACCCATTCTGTTATAGTCCTCTTAACTCCACCTGGAAGCTTCTCTATTGGCTTCCTACCTGATATAATCTCCAGTAAGAGAATTCCAAAGCTATAGACATCACAACTCTCTGAAACTTTTCCCCACATTGCATACTCTGGCGCTAAGTACCCTAAGGTTCCTTTAACTCTGGTGGTCATGTGGCTCACACCTTCCGGCATTAGCTTTGCAAACCCGAAATCTGCAACAAGAGGCTCAAAATCTGAATCCAAAAGGACGTTGCTGGCCTTAATGTCTCTGTGAATGATGTGTGGAGTCACCTCATGGTGCAAGTACCTGGTAATCAAAATTTGCTCACTATTGAATTGTGGAAAACAGGAGTTGCCTATCTAATTTGGATGTAAACATCAAACTAAAATCTGCATATTCTTGACAAGTAGTTGAAACTTACAGTAGGCCTTCTGCTGAACCAATTGCGATCTTCATCCGCTTTTTCCAATCTAGTTGAACTTCTGAAGCAAATTGGCCATGGAGATGAGACAACAAGCTGAGATTAGGCATGTAATCATATACAATGAGATGTTGATCAGGGCTTGCGCAGTAGCCCCGAAGTCCTAGCAGATTCTTGTGCCTGACCCTTCCAAGAACTTCAACTTCTACAGCAAATTCCATTTCAGCTTTCGAATTCATTGCTTTCAATTTCTTAACAGCGATCTGCATTTCCATTAAATTAACCAAATTTTCATTTCAGAACTCGGGACTGTGATGTCATGACTGTGATATCAAAAACAAAGAGAGAGTATAGGATCGTTAAAATAAGGAAAGAGGTAATCAATTAACCTGAAGACCTTCTGCAGTTCTACCCCAGTAGACACTTCCAAAACCTCCTTCTCCAAGCTTGTTGTCCTCACTGAAGCCATTAGTTGCTGTGTGCAACTCCTTGTAGGTGAATATCCTCCATGAATGAGGGGTACCTCCACCAATTATGTTTGCCCTGCCAAGTGTTAAACCAATCAGAAACACAATGCATTTCAAAGAAAACACACACAAAATTCGGATTTCAGCTAAAACTAATCTGATCCTAAAGTCATATCAACACTATCAGCTCCTTCGTACCCTTCTTCAACAGCTTTTTTCCCACAGCAACTCACGGATGATCCCATAGCTTGTACTACGGGAGTGCTCAGCTTCAGTTCAGCTTTTCCAATGCTTGCTTCTTCCTGTAAACATAACAAAACTAAATAAAATAATTCTACGATGAAATTTAGCCGACCTTGGCCGGCCCTGTATTAATATAGGATCGGTCCAATGGGACATTACCAAGTTAACCTGTGAGATGAAATAAATTAGAATCTTCATTCCTATAAAAACAAATTAGTGCAAGTTTTACATGTCACAAGAAACATAAGAAAACTATAGAGTATATTATTTAGATTCACAAATATTAATGAATATTTTTATTTCATAATATCTTAAAATTTTTATGTAACATATATGCAAGCCTGGGCAAAGGCAAGAAAAGTAATAGGACTCAGTTCTTGACCTACCCCTATTTTATTATTATTAATGTTTATAATTATTAAATAAAATTTTATATTTATTATTTATAATAGTGACATGGTTAACAATAACTAAAAATAATCATATAATTAGGTCAATAAATAATAAATATTTTAAATAACTTCTTGTTTAGTTTTTTTGTAAATAGTTTTGTTTAATTACTTGATCCTAAATAGCTTTGTCTAATCAATAAAAAAAATTAAACGGTTCATTAAATCTTTAATAAAATTGAAGTGAATTCCTATCATAGAAAACGTCATTTCTATTAAAATACTTAAACCAGGAAACGAGACAAGAAAACGAAGGTCTGAGAATGGACAAAGTCAAGCTAGAAGAAGACCTCGGACCGTCTTGTCTTTCTGAAGTGACATACGGCATGCAGTGAGCACAACAGAAGTTGGTTTTTCATAAATCAAAAATTTGAACTAGATTCTTTTTTGCTTGGTCATTTCGATTGAATTAACCTAAAGAACCAATTAGGTTATCTCTTTTATGTTCCCTTTTTCGCCCTATTTTGATATTAGATGAAACTTGAAATATAGCATATGGTTCTTTGATACCAATCGTAGTTGGCAAGTAATTGTCGGTTAGTTCTAAGTTCCCTATAGTTATTAATTAAAATCAGGAAATGCACGAAAGAAAGAACTATACGCTGATCCAGGACTGTTGGCTTTCAGGTTTATTCCATTAAATCTTCTCTCAGTCGATTCTTCTCCAGTTAGGTTTGATGTATCTTGATGAGATGCTTCATTTGACTTACGTTTTCAATTTTGGATTTTTTTTGGCTAAATATATCCGTTTCAATTGGATTTTCCTCAAGTCTTTGTTTCTTGTACACGTTTAGTTGGGTACCTGGATTTTTCAGTGTTGTTTCACGAATTTTGATCCTTGGGCTTGTATGACATGCAAATTAAGATGGTAATTTAGTCCCGGAAAAGAAACAGCTTATTGAAAGAGGATTATCAATATACACAACTTTCTTTTTATATTTATTACAAAAAGATTTTTCTGGACATGTAAATTTTAATAATAAATTAATCAATGATCTTTAATAATAAGTTAAAAAATCGTGAAAAGTAAAAATATTATAAACCAATAAAAAATGATATTTTTCTGGCTAAAACTCAAGCTTATTAAGATATTATATATTTTTTGTAAAATATATAGATCTAATTATATGACTAATTTTTATTGATTATTAATAGTTATCATTATTAAATAAAAATTATTTTATTAAAATTTTAAATTTTAAATAATAGAGTTAATTATTAATAAGGTCACAAGTTTTTTTTTAATTAATATTAAAAGGCTGAAGAAGAATTCTCATATCTTCTCCTACAAGCAAGCTTGAGTACCGTACATGGGCCAAGGCCAGCGGAGTTTCTTTCGCTTTATCACTCGGTAAGTGTTTATGACATAACAACAGGTCTTGTTTCCTTAACAGTCCGATCTGAACTTCAAAATTTGGCCCTGAACACTAGTCAAACGACATGCTCCGAAACAGGGAATCGAATCGAATCAAGTAATTTCAAGACACTTCACTGTTCTAAATTCCCAATTCTAATTCTCTTATCATCTGATGTTAACTATTGTCTTCCTGATTTCTCTGTATGGATCGTCAATGAGCCCCAAAACCAGCATCTTGAAAGCCGAGTGAGTGAGTACACGTACCTGTGTATACTTAGTAGATTGTTGTCATGTGAGCTAAAGGTTCAAACTTCAGTTTGGGGAATCTGAGAATGCTTCAAATAATTAATGCTGACCATAATCATGGTCCGATCGATTTATGGCCAGAAACCAATCACATGAATTGTGGTTTTCGAACCTTTTTTATACGCAGTAACGGGTATTTTCTTTCTTCTTTGCAACTCTCAGCAACATTCTCTTCTCAATAATTAATCATGGACTGGAATGTCTTGATTTGACATGCCTGGCGAGTGACTCCATTTTCAATTATTGGCACCTCATCATCTTCGTCTCCACAAGTTTTCTCAGTCAAGCAAATAGTATCTGTAGAATCATAAGAAAAAACAACTACTAGAAAATCGTGACCAGGCCACGGCAGGGTCTCCCATTAGCGCCAGTAGCTCGTTAGTGATCACTTTTATAATCCTTCGTGAGGTCTAAAAACAGCCTTTGGTCGTTTTCTAGTAGGCCAGCCAAGAACAGAGATGAACACGCTTCTTTAGCTGGAAATCTCAATCTAAACCACGATCTAGCTCTTTGAGAAGGAGGAGGGGTCAAGACAGTGACGCAGAGTCAGACCATAATGGATGTTGCTCTAATGGCACTTGCGTCAAGCAAATTCATGATTGTCAGATCATAAAAATCTTCTTAACGAGTACAAGAGCAATATATTTTGCAAATGGGCAAATGGTATCTCATCATAAATCTCTTTCAAGATATCGTGGTGGGTGAGTATAGTTAGTTCTAGCAAGACATGAATGAAAGTTTGTATAGATTTCTTGAAGCCGAGAAATTTTCAAGAGGAATATCTCGCAACTCGTCAATCGAAAATTGAGAATAATCCAAAATTATCCCACCGAACCATTTATGTGACTCTGTTCAATTTTCAAAGCATGCAACAATTTTTTTTTTTGGCATATTAATAGCATGTAAATCTTAAGTCATAGTAAATAATGAGAAGAAGTAAGTATGCAGTAAAAGACAAATCTCTGAGAAGCAAAGGGAAATCAACAACAATGTACTTGGCCACAAATATTGGTCTGATTACTCCCTGAAAAAGAAATAAGAGACAATACAAAATGATTCGACAAAGGAAAAAAAAGTCATAATCCAGCAGATATAGTACGGCATCTTCCAAAGAATGCCACAAGAAGCTTGCGAAAGCAGGAATAGGGGCATGCATACGCAACACTTGGCAATGCCAAACATTAATCATCTTCTTTTCTTTTCCTGACAAAAAAAAGGGAAAACTATGGGCTCTTTGTTCCAGAAATGGTACACGGTTCTCTTTTTTTTAATTAAAAGATATATATTTATTCCATGGATCGTACCAGGGTTTCGTTTACGTTTAAGGTACAAAAATTGAGAGAGCATTTTACTCGGCTTTATTAGTTCTGTGCGTTTCTTACTTTCTTCTCCGGAATCTCAGTTTGTACTTCGCTTATTCAGGTATGGAGTCACTTATAAACTAATGATAAAAAAAGGAAAGGAAAATTTTGGCAGGTTTAATGTGAACTCGATGTTCTACCTGCCGCAACAAATTGAAACTACTTTCATAACAGCAACGCTGCACCAACTTTCCTGATACACGAGTAAGAGTGGCTTACATCACAAAAAGTTGTACAAGTAACGATGATTGTTATTGTTAACTAGAAATAGAAAAAAGGGTCACAAGTAGAGGATAGGAAACAGAAATCTAAGTACAGAAAATTTCGTCAGAATTTTTCAATGCCAACAGAGAAGAGTTTTTGTTAGCAAGGCCAAAGCTTCACTGAACTCAAATCTCCTACATACGATATGTCCACATCCAGTGAAAAGTAAGGTCTTTTTGTAGATATATTTACTATTAGTGTTGCAGTAATTAATTTTAGCGGTGGACCTCGGTCAATGAATTGACTATTAGTAAAGGAAGACTAACACCATCAAAGTACCAACTCAGAACTGTTGCAGATGTGCAAGAGTCATGTGAAGCAAGACTTTTACAAGACAAAAGAGAGAAGAGGATGAAAGTGTCTAGAGTCTCATTAAAGACTGAAACTTGCAATTTCATCTCGCCGCATCAGGAACAGCTACAAGCCTAAAAAGCTTACCTGTTCCCAATGGTCTCACACGTGCATCGCACGCGTGCCATCCTTTACCAACCTGCATTATGTTTTACAATTTCATTCTCTGAAGATTGAAATCTGCAGTCTCACGAGAGAGAAGAGCCTCAAAACGTTGGTGATGTCCCTGGAATTTGCATGTATTTGATGAAGACTTCCAAGTTACTTTGGTTTCAAAGTTGAAAGTTTAATGAATTGAGATTCGTAGGTTTATGACAGACTAACTAACAAGTACAAGAAGAAGATGAAGAAGAATAGATTGTTCTTCCGTTAAACCTGAACAAAATCTTAATTTCCGAATTGGAAACCTAACCAGGGAAAAAAGTTTACTAGAAGGTCACACCATAGATCATATACAGACAACACCTCTCCTGAGAGCCAACTCAGTGCTCGCGCTCTGGCTCTTTGAAGATCTAAGATCTATCTGAAAGAGATAACCTAAACAAAAAGAAAAGACAAAGAAAGAATCATTGAGTTTGATCTTAAGACTCACGGGTCTCCATGCTCTGACCCTGTTGTTCTACTACTACTACCTGATGATGATGATCACCACTTCCCTGCTTCACCATTTGAACCCCACCACCATTCTCCAATTTCTCAGACTTTTCACTACAAGAGCAGCTCTTATCACTACTGCTACTAGTGTCGCCAAAAGAAGATGACCTACTAGACATTGGTGTTGCCAAGAAAGTTGGCCTATTTTCACCAGCCATAATCACCAGCAACTTCTCCGCAAACGACGACACGCCTTGCTTCTCGCCGTCCCCGGTCTTGTTCCCTCCTTCTCCGGCCTCCAAGTCCCTTTCTCCATCACCGTTGCCATTGTCAAGGTAACCAGAGAGTTTCCAGTAAGAGCATGCGAGAATCAAAAGAGCAAAAGCAATCAAACCAAGCATGGCAGCTAAGCCACCGAACAAATATGGAACCGGCGAGTGCCACGGCGAGTGTTGTCCGACTGACGGATTGGGGGTGGCTGCGGTAGCGTTGAAGGGTTCTCTTGCAGCCATTTTCCGAAGAAACGGAGAAACAGAAAATGATGCGAATAACGGGTAATGGAGATGAGGAAGAGAGGCGAGTTTTGAGAGGTGACAGATGAATATAAGAGGTATTTATAGACGGAGAAAAGCAGCTAAGCAATGGCAGTGAGATTTGGTACGGGGAAGTTTAGAGGGTCTGTCTAAGTTTTGGTGATTTATGTCGTCATTTTGCATGAGAAGTGGGGTCCCTGTGGGTCCCATTTTCTCTGGCTTTCTTTCGGTTTATCCACAGGACGCGCACTTGGGCTCAGGATTCAGGAGTGTTTTATGTATATATGTATATATTTTTAATACTCATTCACCATATAGATATAGCATGCACTTTGAAGTTGATTAATAAATCAAACTTACAAAAACCGTTGGCTGGGTCTTTTAGGATACTGGGGTCCAGGTATCAATACCTTAATTCTTTAATCAAAGCATAATATTAAATTATGATTTATTCCAAAAGCAAAACCCGAGCCATTCTTTTATTCAACACAGAGCACAATAGCCACTTTGTTCTTAAGTCACAAACATTAGGCTTTATTTAGTGAAATATCAGTACTGTGTATTACTCATCACTGACATGATCAAAATTGGGTCTGGTGATTATTATCGTGTTGCTATTGCTTTAGGGTCGAATTTACAAACAAAACAATTTAGATGATGCAGGAGGGCCGTCCTACCAGTTGGGCGGCTTTCTTAGTTTGTGTTAGTGATGAGGAGATTACTACTTTTATCTATTAACCCTTTAGCTTGTTAATCACTTCACTGGAGCCACTAAAAGGGCATTAAGAGACATGACACTTAATTTGACAACTAGTAATTAGTCCCTATTTGCAAGATTAATGCGGCATAAACATAATCCTTTCCCGGATCAAAATTGCGTCACTTCTTAACAACCTGCCTATAAACGTACGTGTCAGCTTCAGGGATTATAGCTAATTAATTGGCTGTGTTGTTGAAGGGTCTTTTCACTGAGCAAAAATGATTTTTTAAGGGTTAATGAGACAGCAAAAAGGATGGTTAGTTAGATGGTTGCTTGATAACAAGTTCTGCATCAAATTCAATGGTACGATTTCAATTTCTTCGCCTCTATGGTTGGTAATTTTAGAATTTAATGATAATGCTTAATTACAAATGAATACTTACAATATAGTACAATAATAACAGCCGATATAAATTTTACTGGAGTGTAAATTTTAGAAAGGTCCAATAATATACAATTTTATCTCTATTAATAGAGATATTATTTCTAAATGACTCAAATAAAGAAAAATAAATAAATAATAATGATAATAAAACTACTAAGTGAAGCTAAAAGCTTAGGCTAAATCTTTAGGAGATAAGTATTATCTCTTACAAGTTTAGTCTAATTACAAGAGAAAAAAGTTAAAAAGATCTTTTTAAGAGAGATTCTTTATCTGGATCTTAATAAGCCAAATTTTTTTATTACAGGTTATGCTTTTGACAAATTCTAATATTGTCATATCATTCTTGATTACCTTCTCCCAATCCTTCTTATGCCTCCCTTTTTTCGGGAACAAATCCTCTGTTCCCCTCTACCCTATTCCCTCTACTCCAAAGCCTTCTTAGCCATCCAATTTCTTTTAATTTATTACAATAAAGGGATGAAAACACTTTGAGAATAGGGAAAATAGAGATTATGGAATAGAAGATTTGGGGTGCCTTTTTTCTTCTTACAGTCTCTAACTATGATCTTTTCATAACTTCTTACCGAAGTATTTAAGTGTGTTCTCTTAATATGTTCAAATAACTTAAGTTTTGTTTCTCTTAATTTATTAATAATTCTCGCTACCCTTAGTGTTTTTCTTATTTCTTCCAAATATTCAACACTATTACCTTCTTTTTGCTGCTAAATTGGAAGATCGTGATAAATTTGTTGTGTCTTTTTAATTCAGATACATTCTTCCAACTTTTTCGATTATAAATATGTTCACTAATTCTGGAACTGGCTTGGATAATACTGTTCAGTTTATGAGGATGTTAAATTTTTTCCAAAAACTGATTAGAATTAAGAAAGAAACTATGTTCTTCCCAGCATTGGTGATGATTATTATCAATAATCTCCTCCCGAACACGAAATCGTCGCTCTAGCTAATAAAGCTTAACTGAAGCTAGTAAGACACTAAAACAACATGGGAATCGGTACCAGGTTTTGGTAGTGCCTTCAGGCAGCTTTGGCTTTTGAGCGTCCGTTTTAAGCCTTTGTTCTGTCAAAAGAGGTAAAAAGGAAATAAAAAGGAAAGTTTGGTTGGCAGAGCGTAGCAAAAGCCAAAGGTGGCTGACACTGGCACTACTTTGAAACGCTCATCATTCACAAAACTCCATTACCACGAAACAGTCTCCCATGCGTGAGGTTTTTGTACTGTTACTCAAAAGCTATTGCGGTGCTTTTGCTTTCAAGCTTTCTTTTCCTTTTTCAAGGATAAATCGGCATTTACAATTCAAAGTAAGGTTTTGAATTATAAATTATGGATTATCTTATAACTATAGACTATTAAAATATTTATAAAACTTGTTCACAATTAATACAAGCGCAATCATAATAACATACTAGAATTAGGGTTCAAACAATTTGTAAAGTTGTCATTCACTGCCCCAGGATGATAGACAAAAAGCAAGTTTCCTTCGTCGGTCATTTTATGTTTTTTTCTTTCTGAAACTAAATATTTTTACATTAGAATTTTTATTTTTTTTGAACAGGAGCTGCTTTAGTCTAAATTATTTATGATCCTTTTTGAAGAGATGAGCACTCTACAAACAAATCAGCCTAAAAAACAAAAATATAAAGGAAGAAATTTGACAAATCTATGCTACGTTTTGTAATCGAATACAACTATGTTATAGTGCTGTCCCGATCAATTTGCTTGTTGTTATCTGTTAAAGCAGACATAAAAATATGAAACTATAGGGAATTATCATGTAGTGTGTGAGTGTGTATTCAGTCTTAAAAGTTAAAACTTCTACCACTAGTATACGCCAACTCACCTTTGAATGCTTTTGACTCGGATTCTATATAATTACAAAACTAGATATGATTTTTTAGATTCAAGGTTACATACGATAAGGTAATTTGAAGTTCTGAAGGGTTTTACCTTTTGATGAACAAAAAGAAACTAAAAATGCAAAACCTAGCTATTTATAAGTTGAATCGCTATTGACTACTTTAGATGCAATTAGCTATACGCATAATTTTATTTTTATTTTTTTATGAATAGCTATACGCATAATTCTCAGGGTCACTAAGTTGCATTTCTGGTGGCATATTGTTTTATCGAACAAGTGATCTTTCTGTCATTCACGTCACTCGTACAAAACTCATAGATCATTGAGACTTTTGAGAATGGAAACAAGGAGGAATTACGACCCCTCCACTAGTTCATGGCTTGCCTGCCACCCTCCCTTTGGCTGCCCAGTAATAGCAGTTTTATGTATGTAGTCGAACTTGGCAAGTACTCATTAAGCTTACGCAAACCCTACTACTGTAGGTCTAAAGTTGAGAAACAGACAGGGACCCAAGGCTGGCTCCCCTTTAACCCTTCATTGCGTGTGCAAATGTATAGTAACTCGAAATGTTTTGTTGATGCTGCAAGTTAAGGTTTGAATAACGTAGCATATGGTAGAAAAGATATTTTATTTAATACTTATTGGATTGTAAATAAAATTGCTATACCATGATAAGGATTTTGAATAATCATATATTTATATCATGATCAAACTTAATAATGTTTTAATTTTCCTTTATCATTACTTGTTTTCTTGTAAAAAAAAGATTTAATTTTACAGAATTTAAGGAGTCCCGCCCAGAAAATGAGATGGTATGGGTCCCTTCTTGTCACATTTCCACCACCTAACGTACACGCCAAGGACAATTGACTATCGTCTCCATACGATGCCTCTCTAGCTCCACATCATTATGTGTTGTTAATGTTTCCACTAAGAATATGTTTTATCTTATTACTGTTTACTGGATTAAAAAAAATTGAGCCAATAGAATATATACTGACAAGCAAATCCTAACCAAATCCCACTTATCTTAATACTTTATTGATTTAGTTTACCAAACGTATCTCTCTTCCTTTTAATTGGTTACTTAACACTAATTAATTCCTTAATTACCTTTCATTACAATTTTTTGATGTTTTACTTTTTCCATGATCCTTTTCAAGCCACAACTTTGGCATCCAAGGTGAGTTCAGATTCCATAATTTCATTGCATATCTTTATTTATAATATTGTAGTCATATTTCAGATATGTACGGACCAAAATGTTGGTAGTTTAGCACTCTATATTCTCATCAATTTGGGAATCGAATATAAGGTTTGGGTTATTGATTCTATCGACCAGAAATGTCAGTTAAAAATGCAATCAGGAGAGTTTACACGTGATGGGTTAGCTTAAAGCTTGATTAAATAAGTTCCAACTTCCAAGTGAAGATTCTATTGTAAAGGGAAGATAACATTAGAGGTACCATGTTTGTACCAATTTCAATTAACATTAGAACTTGTTCGATGCACTTTCTAGATCATTTAGTGTCATAGACGGATAAGTTTATCAAATATTCGGTGGAATCTACGTAATCGCAGGTGGAATGATTGATCATAGTAAACGCTAAACTTAACTTCATCTTTTTTATGCATTGATGCATGGAACTTAATTAAACTAATACTTTGTTGAAGTGGGAATCCCACTACACCTTCATATTTTCCTATGGTTGTTTCAGCAAATAGCATATGAAGTGGGGTGGCCATGATTACGATTGATTCATGGCTGCTCTCCCCATTGTCCAAACAACTTTTTGGCTTCTCTTATGCTAATCACTACTCATTTCATTTCTTTTATTTATATTAATAATGGACAACAATGCTTAACCCTGGTAATATTGACTAATTAATCCTAATAAAAAAAAAGAAGATGGTGGATAAGACACTTGAGTGGAGAGAAGTAACATGTATATGATTGGCCAGCTGTTACTAACTTCACTTATAATAAGTGAAGGGGTACAACTAATAATATGAGTCTACATGAAAAAGGAAGATGATTCACCGATAGATCACATAACTGAGTGGCATAATGTTGGAATGTGAAG
>JAOQMM010000008.1:583277-611724 GCA_027563515.1 Erythroxylum platyclados | reverse complement strand
ATTGTTCAGGAGAGAGAATGTTGTATGGGAAGGGGGGTATAGAATCTGTATGGGGTATCAGTATACCCCATCTTTAAAGATCTGATAGAAATATTCTGGCCTGGTATTTCCAGGAGGGGGAGGAAACTCCTATTACTATTGTATTGAATTGGTTACTACTATACTAAATAAGAAATCTCTACCGAGTTCTTCTATCACTTTGACATTAAGTTTCCTTACTGGATACTGAATATAAAGTCAATCACCTGAATTTTACATTGATTTTTATTTTCTTTTTATTCTTATATGTCTCCTGTCTCCTCTTGCTCATGCATTCGCTACTATTGACAATATGCATTCATGAATAGGCATCGATGGGGTAAAACTAAAGGATGGCCGTCTCTTACTTGCTTATAATACGATCTCAAGAGGTGTGCTTAAAGTTTGTGTGTCCAGTGATGATGGTGACTCATGGCATGATGTACTTACTCTGGAAGATACACCAGGGATGGAATTCTCATATCCTGCAGTAATCGAGGCCAGTGATGGATCTGTGCACATCACATACACATATAACAGAACACAGATTAAGGTACTGCTCTTTCTGTCAGAAACCCACTTGTGGATCGGAACCTCTAGTATTAGTTTGTGGTTGAAATCAGTGGGAACATCTTCCACAGATGATTTATCCTATTCTTGACATTTGTTGTTGCAGCATGCTGTCCTTGAACCAGGTGCTCTATGATGAGAAAATTTAAAAGGTACGCATCTTCCCCATCAGAATTCCATGTATACCAACGCATTAAGCAACGTGTAACTAAAGCTAGTTTAATCACTGATTGTTATTTTCCGCAGGAGTAGCAGTTGCAGGAGCAGCAGGATGGTAATAGGGATAGAGGGTTGGTGGTGAGATGATGAGTGAGTCCTCTGTTGTTGGTGATCCGAGTTATTACCAAGTGAACTCATTGGCACCCTCATGTCTTGTTCCCTGGGGGAGCCTTTCAAATGAAATGGTACACAAAAAGAATAGTACTCGGTCCGCAAGTGAATGCAAGAACGTGTAGTTTCTATGATAGAATTTTGAATTTTGATGTTTTTCTTGCAACAATCTCGTCTCTTGTGACATTGAAGGATTCTATTGAAGTGATGAGAAACGTGTAACTGAAGTTGTATCTCCAACTGGTTTCCTCGTTCTTGTTTTTGATAATGACTGAAACGGGTTTCCTTAAATGAGTCCACATGATTTGAAGAGAATATTTGTCTATTACATCCTAATTGATGAAAGCAGTCGAAATATTCGATCAGAACTCCTTACAAAGGCAATACATAAACAATCATGACGTTAACAATTTAGAAGTTTCGTTCTTGACTGTACATATACATCACCTGTGAGGGACGAATGGAGCAGTATCTTTGCCCACTTCACCATTTAACCAATAAATATCTGAACACTGCGAAAACCTGAAATTTTCATCGTGAATGATTCCAGACAACTTCCTATCTTTAGTAAATTGTTATTTTGACCTCTGTTCACTCAGATATGGACCTGCCCGAGTGAAATGACTCCTGTCAAAGATTGTCTGCTAAAAGCAACCGACTAGAATTCCTTCCACTTAATGACAGATCTGTTATTCATTCCCACCTAGACTACGAAACCTTTATGATGTAATTGTCAGAGACGTTCAACAAGTTAATCATGAAACTGTCATTTTATTTCAGGTTTTTCATCTTTTCTACTATGGTATCAGGTATTCAGACAATAGTAGTCAATGCTTTTCGCAGTTTTTTATTTTTATTTTTTGTTCTCATGTTCTATTGAACCGTCTCCATGTGTTCTGACATAGCTTGCCTGGTTTATTCTACCTTTCTTTGGATGCCAAAACAAGTCCCACATTCCACCTACTCCCAAGGACAATGGATATAGCCCTGAACCCATGTAAGTAAAGTAAGGCTTACATAATTCAGTAACAACCATCTATTTTCAATCCAGTTAGCAACAAACCAGAGTGCTCACCATAAGCAATCGTATTCAGAAAAAAAATTCAAGCGAGAAACAACTTGTGTATGCAACATTTGCCTCGCCACTCGTGTGTGACTTTCCTTTTGACTATGTTGCCTGTGACTTGCTGTTTCCATGAGTGACAAACTGTGAAATGGACAGAAATAGATCCGTAGACCATGAGAAAAACAATTTGCATGAAAACCAATTGTCATTCATTTTCAGAAATATCCAAGCAGCAGTCCTGAGTCCTGACATCTTCAGTTGGTGTGAATGGAAGAGGCATAAAGGTATAGAAAAATTAAAACCCAGTTGGGAGAGTCTAACAGGCCATGATAACAAACCATAACCAACGCATAAGCTCGTAAAAGTCGTCCCCTTTGACCCTAAGACTTGAACCAAATAGGCCTGGAATTTTTATGGCCCAGCTAAGTAGAGTAATAGGGGTACCAATTTCATGCCATGCATTGATACGAGACATTCCAACTTAATACATGGTAAACCTGTGAAATGATTGTGGAGCAAAACTATACCAAACCCTGAAAGTTAAGAAAGTCAATATTTCACCCATCTGAATTGTGTGTTCAACTCAAGATTCGGCGTCGATGTCGGGAGTTGCATGTTATTGGACAAACAAGCCAACAATGCAACTTTTTGTAATAAATGGTGGCCTGTGATTCTATCTCCTCCCTACTGTGTGTTTTTTTTTTTTCCTTTTCTCTTCAATCTTTGAAACTTCAGAGTCATTTAATGAGGCAAAAGTGGAAACTTGAAATTCCAATGAGCAGTTAAGCCATTCCATTCCAACTTTAAACAACAAGGCAAAGAAAGAGATAAAGTCAAGAGCATAGCAGGCTTGTGTCGTGGGCAGAAAATGCTTAGGCATGATGACGGTGAAAGAAATGTTTCAGTGAGGTACTATTGTACTACGTGCATTATTATCTTTTCTTTTACCCTGTCCACATGTGCACTTGTGCAACTCATCCTTTTCAATATCTCTGTATAAAGTTGTTCAAAGATGTTTTGTCCTTGGCATATGTGCGATGCTTCACTTGTTTCTCTGAATCACAATGAACAACTTCTGGTTGGACAGCTTTTTGAACCGTTGTTCATAGCCACAGACCATTTCTCACCTTTTGGACTTGGGTTTTTCCTCGCTTTCTCATGCAAAAGAAATCCAAGTTCTTGAAATTTTTCTTCATTATTTTGTCTAATTTCTGCGTTACTGTGAACTGCAAGAATTGGGTCCTCTTTCATGTCAGGCTTTTGGTGCTGTAGGCATCACATTTGGTGTCCATAGTTAAATATTATGATCATATGTGGTATCTTTCTTTATTTCTATTCCATCTTTTGGTTACATCATCTGTGCCTCTGTGCCCTTTAACTTTACCTGAACAAATGTCATCTTGTGTTTGTCTTTGTACTTCATGCTTTCAGAGAATCTAAAGCCTTTCAAAATTCATTAAAAATTGATTTGCAATGCATACAATAATACAAAGTCATTGTGTTAGTGCACATCAATTAGGGTTTTGAAGACAATTTCCCACCACCTTTGCATCCTAGGAGTAGGGTAGATATAAAAAGAGAACCGATAACTTTTAGTGAGTGAAAGTTCCCTTTGACGCATTTGATTCAAAGCCAAAGAAAGTTGTGGCTAATTTTGCTCTTAGAAAGGTTAGGAAATAATTAAGTGTGGTTAGCAAATTAAGCAAACTAGCTAATCCTAGAGATGTGTGTGTCACGTAAGACCATCATTGAAACAAAAACAAGTAAGAGAACTTTCAACTCTTTCGAGCTCATGGTAATGATTAATCACTACTGTTTTGAGACAAAATGATATTGGAATCAAATTGGGAATATCTCTAGGTTACATTTTAACATTTCACAATATATATTTATTTTATAATATAACAGAGAACTCTCTGTTCTTTAAAAACACATTAAATAAAAAATTTTAATACACACAATAATTCATAAATTATCAAATAAATTATTTAATAATTTAATAGTAACTAACATATTCAATTTAATTATTTTTAAAAAATTAAAATTAAAATATTCAAAAAATTTCTAATATTTGATAATTCTCATAAATCCTTGACTTGGAATACAAAATTTTTAAGAAATTACTTTGGATCACTCGGACTTCCTTGATTAAGTATATTGATAATCACTAATATGTTGTAGTCCAAATATTTTAGACAATAATAACTCTGCATATGGATAAGATCAATCCATCTTGAATTATTACCATTATAATTATTTGCTTTGAGGTTAGATGATAATCTCAAGATTGATGATTAAGATGAATCTTAAGAAAGATTAGGATTCCCATACGAAGAAAGCTGACATACTGACCAAGGGCAAATGAATCACCCTGTACTCTGAACCAATCCATTATTCTTCGTGACATAAAAACAAAAACAAGCAAACTCTTTAACTTTTAGCTCTTCTTTATGCAGAAACTTCACACCAAAGGCATCCTCGTCTCCCACCAAATATATTTACAAGGGACAAGGGTATCGCCCTTTTTGGCCTTCACATGCACCCATTGCATAGATTTTTAGTTTAGCTACTTAAGATCATATGGGAAAATAATGACTCTCATATGATAAGTTGAAATTCGGTTTGAAGCTACATTCAATAAGCTCTTAACAACTTGTGCTTGCAGCTTGCTCTCAAGAACGAATTTATAAAGGTTTAGATCTTCCAAACTTCTAAATTCTAATAAATGGATTATTAAAAACTGCGCTGACTTAAATATATTGACATAAAACGATTAAAAAGAAGAATTAAAACCGTGTTGATTGAATAACCGGCCAAGTTGTGGCGACTCTCTACAAGTTGGTGATGCCGTAGAAGATTAAGAGGTCAGGATGTGCCATACAAATCTAAGATTCAGGAAATAGATATAAGAGAATCGGACGGTAAGGAAGTATTTGGGCCCACAACATTTATTGAGATGATAAGAACTAATGCAAAAAGTGATTCTCTTGTCTTGCCTGAGGTCCCGTGCCATTGAATCAGCCACCTAATAGTTTGTTTTCGTTGAAAGTTAAAAAGAGTACGACTATGAGTAAATGATAATACATGATGCATAAGAGCATTTATGGTTGTGGTTGAGAGTGGGTTCTCCTGAACATGGGATTTAATAATTTTTTAAAAAATATATTTTGATGTTTTCATTTCCATAAGAACTAGATAAGCTTGCTTTCCTTCAAAAAATTATATTTAAAAGAAAGAAAAATTAAATAACATTTGAGGAATTTTACTAACATGGCATGCATAACAAGATGGTCATGGACTCGATCACTCATTGGGGCATACCAAAAGTAGGTCATGGGACTTTGAAAAATTGGTTCATCTAATGTCTTAGCTTTTAAAAACACATTATTCACTTTTTGAGGTCTTGTTTAATCCATTAGGCATTCAACAACTGTGCTCGTGCTGATAAAAAAGTTTGAGCGTCTCGAGTAGGCATGTCTTGCTTTCACATGTGCATCCAAAAGGTCTAAGTCATTCTTGGAAACCTTTTTTCATGGCTTGTTTTCGCTTTGAAAAGTCGAATGCTTGTGTGTAAAGTAAAAGTTACTAGTGCCTCAAAAGCCAGATTTCCACACTAATTGGTGGAGAAAAAGTGGCTTTTTTACTCACCCTCTTTTACGTTGGATATTCTATTGTTAGGAAGCCTCTTAAGTATTCACAAAAACTTACCTAAATCGTTTAGCTTTTTGTGAGAAGGAAAGGGAATTAAAGATGGCATGTTTTCTCAAAACGAAGCTTTTTGAGATGGGAATTTGGCATCTTCTAACTGTTACTTTCAATAGAAACGAGTGGACAAATTTAAAAAAGAAGACTTCTTTGATGGGGCGGTGCTCCCATTTATCATTTCGAAAATTCTTTGGATAGGAATTTGGTTAATTTTATTTACCAATAAAATGAAATTAATTGGTAGTAACATAGTTTGGTAAAGATGTATATGCTACCTTAATAAGATTAAAATATGTGGCTATAAAGTCTTACTTTAATACCTTAAAAGGTGGAATATAATAGGAGGACCAAGTCTTTCATATGACTTGGATTCAAAAAATTTAGGAATATTTTCCTAGCTATAGTGCATTTCCTTTTATCTATTATTTCCTATTGTTGTTATTTTCTTTTTTTGGAGTTGGATCATTGAACATCACATTCAAACTTTTTGTTGTGGTTAAATGATAGTATAATTCTTCTGTGTAAAAAGGGGTCACCTTTTGCTTGATTGGTGCTTTCTCTTTGCCGAATTTCCTCTCAATGAAAAGCAAGACCACTTTCTTTTATTCTAAACTAAAAGGGGAGGCATCAAAAAGGTGGAGGGGGGTAAGGTAAAGAGGGTGCTCAAAAGTCTAATTGCTTTGAGTGTAAGAAGCTACCAAAACTTTTTTTGAGATAGGAGGGGTGGCTCTCAATTCTCCCCCCAGCTGTGAGTGATTTGTTGTTATGTGCTTTGCTTAAATTTTGACCTTCTATGGCCATGATTATTCACATACCTTTTTTCTCAATTCATGTGTATATTCTATACATTCAAATGGTTTAAAAGGCTTTTTTTGAGGTGGGGTTTGGCTTGCACTAGCGAAAAGAATGATGGACCCTTTTGTCTCATGATATACCGTCAATTAGCCTTTGTGAGAGAGAAGCTTTCATCTTTCTATAATTTGTAGATTGATATTGATATTGATTTCAATTTTAGCTTGGTGGGAAAAGAGCTATTGCTTTTTTTATTCAAATCAAGCAATTTCCTTTGCATTACATGAAGGAAATAAGCATGGGAGGAGAGAGACCTTTGCAAATGAGAACACAATTGATGGTTGATCTTAGCAATCCTTACTTGGGGATGAAAGAAAGGGTTTCTTTTTGGAATCATTGTTCCTCTATTATTGGTGGGGATGGAGAGGGAATTAATTGAAAAGGCAAATTGGTTATAGTGGAGAAAACTTTTCCCTGATTAAGGAACCAGCTACAAAGCAACACCAACTTTTTATAATGATGGTAAAGATTGAATATTTGTGTAAATTCTATTTTAAAAATTGTAGGATATGAAGATAATGATCAAATTAGGGAAAAAAAGGATTCTTTTATATGATGATTTTGAAATTTGGAAAAAAAAAGTTATGACCAACATGACATCACCTATACTTATGGTATTATGTTCTAGGATTTAAATTTGGTAATTAGCTTTCAAAAATAATAAAAAAGAGTATTCATAAGAAGACAGTGGTCTTTTTTATAAGATAAACCTTCAGTGTCATTTCCTCAGCTCTTATTTTGTGTTGGAGGATCTCATTCACAAATTATAACTATCATTAAGGCTTCCCTAAAAAATTAAAATGAATTATATTAAATTTTTAACCAAACAAAAAAACAGAAGGGAAGCGTTTTGTTCAAAAGGAATGGCAGTTTTGATATATTCCGTTTTTGACGGGGACAATCCCGGCAAGAAGTAACGACAAGTGGCTGCAAAGATACGGCGAAAGTGCAATAAATGCGGAAAGTCGAAAGTCTCTTTCACTCCAGTTACAACCTTTGACACGTCGTCTCTGTCTCATTGAGTTATGTCCTTCTCAATTTATCGCGATATCTCGGGAGAAAATGAATGGACCAGGACGACCGTTTTGAAATGCAAGTAACGGTCGTGATTATCTTAGATGATGCATCTGTGGTTAAAAAATTATCCTGACCATTAGATCTACCTACGTGGGCCCACCAAAATTATTGGAACAGTATTTTTCATGCTTACGCTTGCTATTGCTATAATTTTCTTTTCAGGAATGATTTGAGTTTTATTTTCTTTTTAAGGCAAACCATTTTCTTGTCTGTGGAGTACATGAAACCAAAATAGAAAAAATGAGATGAGTCATTTTATTATTGTGATTTAGTAATTTAGGAAAAATTATAATTTGTTCATAACAATACAAATTTGTGGTTAATAATAAAATTTTGTTTTAAATTTTAAATTTATTACTATAGAAATTAGTTATTATTAAATTATCGTAAATTCTGAAGTGTTTATGCTTTATATATATATATATTTAATAAGTATTAAACACTTTAAGTTAGGTATTAAAAATTACTTTATGTATCCAATTAATTGTTATTAATCTGGTTCAGATATAGATCTTTTTTATTGAATATGATATCTTACGTTTATTATTTTAAAATATTAATTCATAAAATGAATAAATATTTTATTAAGTTCCGTCTAATTTAGTTCATTAATAAAACTTATAATAAATATAAAGTTTCTAACTTATAACGTTACATAAAGTTCTTACGTTATGTCAATTTCAACAAAGCTTTTTCTTTTCAGTTTCCCTCATTTCATATTAACAATTTTTTGATTTATTCAACGAGTTTATTTTGGTTAAGACAGGACTATTAGCTTCATCTACAACGTTATTTGATTTTCTATAATATCAGAACTAACGACATACACTTCCTTTTAGGATGACAACTGCACACGTATCATATGACAGCAATCCAACTTAATATATACAGTTTAGTTTCGATTTCATGCATCATAGTAACAGCGACCCAACTCTCTATGCAATTAATTTAGTTAACTTCGATCTCGTGTATCGCTGAATAGCCAGCGATCAGGGAACCTCTGACTTTCTGAACAAACACCGTGTTCAAAGAAAGCCACTTGTCGATTGTGACTTAGCAAAAGAGCAAGATTGTGATTAATGAAAAGGTAAAAGTATAAAAACCAAATATCTATGAGATCATACAATTTAAGAAATTTTTTAATCAGATTTTATTAATCTGAGTGGGCTGACGTGATGAGATCCCTTGGATTATACAGAGTTCTCATTATTTGGGAAGTAATTAATAGGGAATTATGATATTAGAGGCCGGCTTAGAAACTATCCCGAGATTAAATTATATCAAGCATCAGATAATATTTATCAAAATATTTAGTTAGTGAGATTGCTAGGAATTTTAATTTTGGTATTGGCATTATTATAAATTTTGAAAACAGTCTCTTTAGTTGTTAGGAGTAAAGTTTTTTATTACAAGACCTCTCAAACTTCACGTCTTAGCAGGATTTTTATTAAGTGTTATTGTTGTTGCTGTTATTTTGCATTATATAAATTTGGACTACAGCTTATATGATTAAGTTGATAATTTCCTACAATAGGAATCATTAGTCAAATGTAGATTGGGCGTTAAAATAAGGAAGGTTCATTTAAATATGAATATGTTGTTTTTATCCCATTTTGAAATTAAAGTACTGATTACGATTTTTAAAACATTTTTTATATATCATTGTAATTAATAATAACTTTATTTAGATATGATTGAATTAGTTTTCTTTTAATTTTATAGAAAAGAAAAAGAAAAACATCATTGAGGAAAAATAAAAATGAAAATTCCAATTTCCATGAGTCACGTTTTCGCTGACTTAATCAAAAACTAGGACGGCCTAATGTGCACCTATCTAATTAATCTCATAACAACCGAATTCAGTGATAGATATTATAAGGACGGTCGCAATTATTGGTTTTATACGGTTTCTACGAATTGGTGGATTGAAAATTAATGGCCAAGAAGAGAAGAATTTATATTAGTGGCTCAATATTATTACCTTTCGAAATAAAGGCAAGTCTACTTCTTTTAACCGAGTAAGTTAATATTAATTGAATTGTCGGCTAGGAATTGGCTGGTGTTGAAGCTGACCTACAGAGCATTAATTAAATATGCTTCCTTCACTTAAAGACAAAATGGTTATCAAAATGTAATTAAGCTTTAAATAGAAGATTACCACCTAACCAAAATTGTCACTCAGCACTAAGAACGTCTCTCTATTGCTTCCAAATGCAGTGGTGACCTTCTTTCCCATGCTATTAAATGAGCTTTATGTCGTCTATCGTGAAAAGGATTTGCAACTTTGACGTACTATCTACCAATAAGTGCAGGCTTAATCAAAGGAGATTTAATTAAATTAACCCATTTAACTAATCATCCGACGTCACAACTTTTTGCAAGTCCTTTAACAAGCTTGGCTCGCTGATTACCATCTGGAATAAATCAGGTCTGTATGGGAAATTCTTCGAACAAGTTAAGCATATAGGCATAAATTCCAATTTCCTTGTTCACCACCAACTCTTTTTCTTGACTTGTTCAACCAATTCAGGCAAACCCTTTTGATGCTTATTGAAATCCATAATCTGAAAACTGAGAAGAAGAAAAATAAAAAGGTCAAAAGTGTTGGAAGTTTCTTAACAGGATTTGGCTTCGTTCAAAGTTCAAACCAGCTTTTATTAGAGAACCAAGTCGAGTCTTACACTTGTTACCCCAATGATTCGATATGGAGAAATTGTGACAATGATTCCTTACTCCTTTTTTCTCTGTTCTTGTTTGTTGATGTTAGGAATAATAGCACTTCATTACGAGAAAGAGAGAGAGCAGCGGATGATGATAGTCTACGCATTCATATTCTGCTTTTACTTGAAGTCGAAGGGCACGAAATTTTTCACTTTTACTGAGAATCTAATCATTGTAGACAAAGTTTCTTAATATTTTGTTGTTTTGTTATTTTAGGCTACCATTTTGGACAAAGAAGAATGAGAAAGATTGAAGTTTTGACGTTAAAATTTTACTATAATTTCAATTCTATTTGATGGAATTTAGAGTTATTATGCAAATAAAAGCAAAGTCAATGATGAAATCAAATTGTATAGCCAACAATATCTTTAAAAGCTTAATTTAAAGTCATCATATTAGCAAAACAAATAAGCCTTAGAGCTACTGTTATTAGTTACTCCTTTGAAATCAGAAGATTATATAGGTTAAGATCACAAAACAGTCTTTTTATAAAAAAATACAATAAAAAAATGGCGTATACTGATGACTCTTTTTAGACTTTCGTAAAGTAGAATTTGAAAAAAAAAGTATAATATAAATATATAAAATATTAGTTTATAAAAAGTTTATCGCATATATTAAAGTATATAATCTATAAATTATTGTATATATTTATTGAAATATAATACATCACTTTTAGGTCATTATCCACAATCAAATATTGTCAATTTTATTACAAAATGACTAATCGTTAAGAGTTATGGCGAGGAGTTACCTTTCAAATTGGAAATTATATAAGTAAATGAAAAAAAAATATAGAATTAGAGAGATAGGAATTAAGTAAAAGTTGGAGAGAGAAGAAAATTAAAATATTCCTTTCATATTAAAGTAGGTAATAATCACACTTAATAATTATCATCTTTTCCAATGATAAAAATATTTTTAAATACATATTAAATAAATAAGAAAAGGTTATAAATTATATATTTTAAATAAAAAATAAAAATTAAAAATTAACAATAAATATGTATTACATATGAAGATCACAGACAAAAATTATTAGCTAGAAAAATATGTTAATTAATTAAAAATTAATTTTAGATTAGGAATACGAAAATTATTATATGTTAAATAATTTATAAACTCTATGGAGCGTGGGACAACGCGCTAATAGGTAGCGTGGACTCGAAGGTTGTTCCAATGTTTCAGCTTCTTAACAAGAGAGAGAAAGACTTAAAAGGTTGTCAACATGTAGTGTGAAAGGGAAAGAGAGAGAGATGAAAAAGCTGAAAGTAATAATTACCTTACGATCATCACTACGACTACTAATGAATCTCTCTATCTTATGAAAAGGAAACTACCTTCACTCCATTTGATTTTGATCATCACCTAATGAATAGGCTTTTAAAGTGAGGTGGAGGAAGAAAAAACTCTTTAATTGCATAAAATGGAGAGAAAGGAATATTACAGTAAATCAGATAACGAAAAAGTATCTGTATGGCACACAAAAAGCAGAGCAGATTGCCTCTGCCCACAAAAGCAATTTCCAGAAATCCCTGCATGCTCATTCTACACTCTTTACGAACCTTTTTCTCCACAGTTCCTTTACCTTTCACTCGCTCACTCAGCTTTCGTAATCCATTTTTAATATTCTAATGCTTGCCTTTTGTATTCTGTGGCCCCAAGAACTGATTTTTACTCGGGTTTTGTTGTTTATTCTCTCTGTAATAGACCGGCCCTCTTTTCTTTTTCCTTTTCTTCTTTTTGTAGGAGGCGGTGTGTGTGTGTGTGTGTGTTTTTTTCTCAAAATAAGTTTTAATAGTTTGGACTTTTTTAACCATTTTCATTGCTGGGAATATTGCCTTGGGATATTTGGTTAGTGAATCAGATAGGGAAAGAAAGTAGAGAGAGAAAAGGAAGGGAAAGAGAATGGGATGGTTCTTGCGAAGGAGGGGGATCTGATCTTTCCTTTTCGCGTTGAATTCTTCTATAGTATTTAGCCTTTTTGTGTGACACATACAAAGAATGTTGAAAGAGAGATTGGAGATAAAAGAAAGAACAAACAACAGAGGAAGAAAATAGAGAGAGAGAGAGAGAGAGAGAGAGAGACCTCTTTGATAGATAGATGGATAGATCCCAATAGAAAGAAGAAGGATTTGAGAGACTTAAAAAAGCTAAGTTCTATTACTTCTCTTGATGTTTGTTTTCATGTCCAGTGGAAAGAAAGGACCTTTCTTTGGTTTTGCCTGGTTGATTTTCTAATTCTAGTTAGCATTCACGGACTCTGTGCTGAGTTTCTCGCTTCTGAACCCCATTCCCTTGGTATACTGCCAACTTATCCACTTTAACGACGAAACCGAAACCAACCCAATTCGCTCAAACCTTTTGTTGTCTTAGAACCAGAGTTTTTGGATTCATTCATTAAAGGAAACGACTAAAGGTCGCAACTTTGTTTGTTGGAAATGAGAGCCGGACTCAGCACGATCCAACAGACGTTAACCCCAGAAGCTGCAAGCGTGCTGAACCACTCAATCGCCGAAGCTAGTCGCCGGAATCACGGTCAAACCACCCCACTCCATGTGGCGGCGACGCTTTTGGCCTCGCCGTCGGGGTTTCTCCGACAAGCTTGCATCAAATCTCACCCCAATTCCTCACACCCTTTACAGTGCAGAGCTCTCGAGCTCTGTTTCAGTGTTGCTCTTGAACGTCTCCCCACTGCACAGAACCTTAGTCCGGGTCACGACCCACCAATCTCTAATGCGTTAATGGCGGCTTTGAAGCGAGCTCAGGCTCATCAACGAAGAGGATGTCCTGAACAGCAACAACAGCCTTTGTTAGCAGTGAAAGTGGAGCTTGAGCAGCTTATTATATCGATTCTTGATGACCCGAGTGTGAGTAGAGTTATGAGGGAAGCTAGTTTCTCGAGCCCTGCTGTTAAGACCACAATTGAGCAGTCTTTGAATTCTTCGTCGAATTCTGGTTCTTCTGCTGCTAATCAAAGCACAATTGGATTGGGATTTCGGACACCTGGAGCTGTGTCAGTGCCTGCTCCAATAATGAACCGGAATATGTATGTGAACCCAAGATTGCAACAAGGGACTGCAGCACAATCTGGTGAGCTGCAGAGGAATGTTGAGGTTAAGCGGGTGTTTGATATTCTGTTGAGGACTAAGAAGAGAAATCCTGTTTTGGTTGGGGAATCTGAACCGGAGATGGTTGTTAAGGAGGTCTTGAGGAGCATAGAGAGTAAAGAAGTAGTTGAGGGAGTGCTAAAGAATGTTCAAGTTATCCATTTGGAGAAGGAGTTCGTAGATAAGCCTCAAATACCCACCAAGATTGTTGAATTGGCCGGTTTGATTGAGGCTCGGATGGGGAATACGGATTGCGGAGGGGTGATTCTTGATTTGGGTGATTTGAAGTGGCTGGTTGACCAGCCTGTGAATTTTCCAGCTGGTGTTGCTGGTGGGATTCAACAGCAGAGACAGCAGCTTATGTCTGATGCAGGGCGGGCGGCGGTGGCAGAGATGGGGAACCTTTTGACGAGGTTTGGAGAGGGTAGTAGCGGTGGAAGGGTTTGGTTGATCGGGACTGCTACTTGTGAGACGTATTTGAGGTGCCAAGTTTATCATACTTCTATGGAAAAAGATTGGGATTTGCAGGCTGTTCCAATTGCTGCTAGAGCACCTCTTCCAGGGATGTTTCCAAGGTGCGCAATCTCTTGTTGGCTTATGCATTTCTTTCTTAAATACATGATGTTCTGCTCATTAGCTTAGAAACTTGCGGAATTTGAAGCTCTGGGAAATTTCTTGTCTTACGTGCACAGTTATTTCTGGAATCTGTCTTGGTTGTTGAATGAAAAGCTATCAGTCTTAATTTTTATCTGATTCGCTGATCATATGATGATAGATATTATTTTTACTTTAGAAATTTGCTTTAATTATCCTTAAGTTTGGAATTTGATATGATTCCTCTGCTCTTGCTTTCTTTGATTCCCAGGCTTGGGACAAATGGAATTCTTAGCAGCTCCGTTGAGTCCTTATCCCCCTTGAAGGGCTTCCAAACTGTGACGACTGCTGCAACGAGACATCTCTCTGAGAACTTTGATCCTGCTTTAAGATTTCGCTGTTGCCCTCAATGCATGCAGAATTATGAGCAAGAGTTAGCAAAAGCCGTACCTAAAGAGCTGGAGAAACCTTCTTCTGAGTCAAAAACAGGGGCAGGTTTACCACTGTGGTTGAAAAATGCCAAATCTCAAGAAGGTGATCTTAAGATTCAAGATCAGACTGCGGTAAGAAATTGAACTAAAACTATATCTCCATGATCGATGATCTCCGTTGCTGGAGCAAGTGTTTTTTGTTTTTATTCAAGAGCTGATTTATGATATCATTGTGCATTTATGCAGATTAATGATCAAGAAATGTTCTTGAAGCACAAGAGCTTAGAACTACAAAAGAAATGGCAAGATACATGCTTGCGGATTCATCCTGGTCATCATCAGTCAAGTCTTGGCTCTGAGAGAAATGCTCAACCAGCTTTCACAATGACGGGCTTATACAATCCAACCTTGCTTGCTCGTCAACCTTGCCAGCCTAAATTGAGTTTGAATAAAAATCTTGGCGGACCTTTACAGTTGAACCCGAATCTTTTGTCCAGCCAACCAGCTGGACAGACAGGTACACCACCTGGAAGTCCTGTGAGGACAGATCTTGCCCTTGGACGGCCAAAGGTGACTGAGATCAGTCCAGAGAAAATCCACGAGAAGCTCACTAAAGACTTGTTGGGCTGTGTTAATTCTGAACCGCAGAATAAGTTGTATGAATTACAGAGTGACAAACTGTTGAGCTCAGTTGATGCTGACTCATTCAAGAAGCTACTCAAGGGTCTTATTGAGAAGGTATGGTGGCAGCAGGATGCAGCGTCTGCATTGGCTACAACTGTGACCCAATGCAAATTGGGGAATGGGAAACAGCGCGGTGCTGGATCAAGGGGTGACATCTGGCTATTGTTCACAGGTCCGGACAGGTTTGGCAAGAAGAAGTTAGCATCTGCTCTTTCAGAGCTAGTGTGTGGAGCCAATCCGATAATAGTTTCTCTTGGAGCAAGGCGGGAGGATGGAGAATCTGATGTAAACTTCCGTGGTAAAACAGCACTGGATCGTATAGCAGAGGCTGTCAGGAGGAATCCCTTATCTGTAATCTTGTTGGAAGACATTGATGAAGCAGATGTAGTTCTTCGAGGAAACATAAAGCGATCAATGGAAAGAGGTCGACTTGCTGATTCCCATGGCCGTGAAATCAGTCTTGGGAATGTTATTTTTATTTTAACTGCAAGTTGGTTGCCAGACAATCTCAAATTCTTATCAAACGGTGTATCACTTGACGAAAAGAAACTCGCTAGTTTGGTAAGTGGCGGCTGGAAACTAAGTCTATCTCTTTGTGAGAAATCGGCAAAACGTCGAGCCAATTGGCAGCATGATGAAGAGAGGTCCTCAAAGCCGAGAAAGGATGCAGGGTCAGCGCTATCATTCGATCTGAATGAAGCTGCTGATGCGGAAGAAGATAAAGCTGATGGCTCTAGAAATTCGAGCGATCTCACATTTGATCATGAAGATGAGCATCTCATTCATAAGAGACTCCTAACTCCTGCACCTTCAACAGCATCTCGTGAGCTGCTGAATTCCGTAGATGATGAAATTGTCTTCAAACCAGTGGATTTTGGACTCTTTAAAAGCGACATCTCCAAATCCATCACTAAAAGGTTCTCCACCATCGTCAGTGACAGGATTCCAATCGAAATAAACGAAGATGCACTCCAGAAAATCACAGGTGGCTTATGGTCAGGCAGAACGGATTTGCAAGAATGGATAGACAAGGATTTGGTTCCAAACTTTCAACAGCTAAAATTACGGTTACCGACACCCCTCCAGGAATCCATGGTTGTTCGACTTGAACTAGAAAGGGATTCCGATAGGAATCTCCGAAGTCTTCTGTCAAGTAGTACCAGGGTAGTGGTTGATGGGTTTTAGGTGTTGCAGACAGGAATCCATCAGGATCCACTGTTGTTACTTGGTAATTCTTGATTTCCTGTGGATGGAGATGTAAATATCTTCAACTGCTCTTGGACAGGAAAGAAGAGGAAGACGGTTGAGAGGGTAAAATGAAAGTAACGCAAAAAGATAAGTGAAAAAAAGAAGAAAGAAAAAAGATAGAATGAAAAAGAACAGAATAGTTAAGAGAGGAGATGTTGATAGATTAATGAACCTTTCTTATAAAAACAGGCATTATCGCAGCTTCTTCTTCATTGTTTAATTTTTTTTTCCTAATATGTGCTTGTTACAGAGTTCATAGTACTTCTCTTATTGAAATATTAATTTAATTATTACATGGGAACAGTGATCAATAAAACTGAGACTTCATATTCTCATAAATATCTTCTTTGGCTACGTGATGACAATTATATAGTTGGTTTTGTTTACGACATTGACATGGCAATATGAATTTGGTTTACGTAAAATGTATCGAAACACATGCAGTCTGATTCATGAACTGACTTTTGGTTATGTTCTTCAACAAAAAGGATTTTTACCACCTTATGAAGAAGAAGATATCAGAGCCTAGCTCCTGTAGCCTAATGCAATACACGTTCCAATTAATCGTGAAAATGGAAGAAATCGTTTGTGTTGAGAGTACAATTTAACGTTGACGAGGACCACCCACGCACACAAAAGCAGGAGAAGCAAAATGTATCAGTATCACTAACCACCACGTGGCTCGCGTCTCAAGAAGAAGAAACCACAAATGGGACAAGAGAGAAGTTGGAGGCTCGAACTTCTAGTTAAATTAACAGAAACAATGAGTTAAGAGTTGTTCAACGTTGTTAGGAGGAAAGATTGAATAGTGACACTTGCCCAATTTCTGCGGTCCTTATGGATAGCATTTTCTTCAATTCTCCATCTACTTGTCTCCTCTAAATAAATTTTGCACGATGAACTAAATCACTCAAAGAAAATGATATATAACGAGTTTAAGAAAAACTAAGAGGAAGAATTTTCCTTTTTATTTTCTTCTTTATAAAATTTAGAATACGTGAAATTGATTGATGTAATTTAATGTTTTTTTAATAATTTTGACTTATATGAGATGTGTGTTACACAAGTATTTACTAGTGCATGTCACCTAATTGTCCATATAGGGAGTAATTGAAAGGGCAGGAAAACCATGTTTCCTTTCTCGAAGTCTACAATCAAGAAAGTGAAGAAGACGACAGAAACCATGAGATTACATCTCAATCCAAGCCTTGCATGTGTTTCCATTCGTTTAATCATACAACATTTTGTTATTGTTAACCCTACCATTCAGCTCTCTATAGTAAATGCAATAAATGTGAGAATAAGGTCATAAAAATCTAAGGTTTTCTTAGGTTGACGTTTGAACTTGGACAATTTGGATTATTGAATTGCTATGAAAATTTCTTGTATACATTTGCAAAGTCAATTAATTTAATGTCTACATCAATCCAAGAGTGAAAAGAGAGAGAGAGAGAGAGAGAGAGTGAAGCTTACAAGTTTGAACTTTGAAGTAATAGACCAGTAATTGACAATTGGCAAATTTGGGTGATTGGTTTGTTGGCAGTCGGATAATAACTTCAATGTCGAACAAGTGGAGTCCTTGATTTACAATTTGACAGTTGAATGGTGATCCATTCATAGTCTATTGCCATAATTGCATTAAAAGGGTCATTTTCTACTTAATGGCAACGACACATTCAATAAATGCAAAACATCACGATCTTGTTATAAGGACAAATTTCAAAGAGAAGGGCTGTGGAGATCACCATCAAGGGCAGAGGCCAAAACCATGAGAAGACAAAGATGTTCCATCCATGGCTACATCAAAAATAAGTGAGGGTTTTTTCTTTCATTTACTGAAAACCATGCATGTGTTCTCATTTATTGGGTCTGCTCTTCCGTAACCATCTTTCTCGCTGAAAAGTCAAAAGTTTGCATATAAAAAATAGATATCAAAGTTACCAAGTTGCCCTAGGATTTTCTGAAAAGAAAGAAGATTGAGAATTTCATTTAGAGTAATAGATAGCATTGAAATCTCTTGTTTTGATAAGAAACATTGGAAGTATCATCATCTATAAAGATTTATCAACACAAGAAGATAAGGATTTAACATGCAAAAGGGTGTATTCTTCTTCATTTATATTTCTTTTTTTTTAATTTTCTCTGGTTTTAGCTAGAATCAGAGCAAAAAGGTATATATAACCGAAGTACATATGTTTGTCTCATACGGTGAGAAAGTCTATCATGGATTTTTGGAGACTATTATTTGCGGTATATATAAATTCATTAAAACAAAAAAGAAGAGCTGTCCTGCTTTGAGTTTCCGCAGCTTTCTCTGAAGTGGAAGTGGGAAATATAGTCACTCCTACGTGAATAAACTCAACAAAAAGAAACAAGGAACATAAGATACATAGAACTTGGGATAGCAACAAGCAATAACGTCACTTCCAGATAACAATTGGCATGCAAAAGATTAAGAACTCTTCAAGATAAAAATATAGATCAAAAGAGTGGAGTGGTTGGGTTATGGTTCCAACGATGAAAGGTCGGAAATGACACAAGAATGAAGACAAAACGAGTATAAAGGTGTAAAGGTCGAAGGAGCTCAGCTTCTTTACACTTATCTTAACCTTTTTTACATACAAACAAAACAAACCTACCTTTTCTTTCTCGTCGAGTGTATACTTTCTCTAACTGTATATCATCTCGTAGTGGACCAAGACCAGATTGGCATTAGCTAGCAATATCAGACCATTAGACCACTGAAATGTTTATTCGTTACGTACATAAAACGACCTAATCCACGTGATACACATGAAACTCCCATGTATAGTTGCCAAATGTGGACGGTATACTTGCAGAAGAATTTATTAAGCATGCTCAACACAGTGCTACGATATAGAAGTTGAATATAGAAAGTAAAAACCAATTGCTAAACGTCAACAAGCAAGTCAGTGCCTGTACTTCTGTTTTATTTTTTTTTAATTTTTGGTCAGAAATTGTTCTTCAAGTTTGCTTGACGGCCACATTTTCAGCTATAATATTAACTGCCCTCTATCCCATGAGAAGTATATATTGAAATGAAGAGAATTAACTCGAGAGGAAGGTTCTCACTTTCTGGTACTGCCAAAAGAAAAAAGACAAATGGTGGTATCACATGTTGAGAAAAGCTCTGGAAATTTACAATTGCATCTTTTGCTATAATTATTTCCTTCAATATATGTACAGGTGATAATGTATTTTAAAGCCTGAATTAAAATAGGATTTTTCAGGATCTTAGTATCCAATGTTCAATTTTTTAAATTATCTAACATTATATTTAATTAGTCACTATCTGCTAGTTATTTATTATATATATAATTACCCTCTTTTTCAATTATGGGTAAAGTTACGTATTACTACATTTTTTAAAATTTTTCATGTTAGCAGAATTTTTACTGAATGTTGTTATTGTTGTTATAATTCTAATGTAAATTTTAATAAAATCCTTAATTTGTTAAAATGACCTAAGATCTACCGATTGCTTTTCACATAATTCCCGTACTGAAGGAAAGCCGTAATATCTACAGTTCCTCATATTTTTGTGAAGAAAATGTTTGTTAGGAATAAATCTTTTGTTCCTGTATATCATTTTCTACTCTGTTCTATTAAATCTCATCCACATATTTATATGAAACTCACATAAATATGTAGATAAAATTAAATATCGTAGGGTTGGAATATCAGGCACAAAGAATTTCATGTGATGTTCGTTGACATTTCACCCCTACTTATCACACACATACCAGAACTTAACACGACCATGTCAATTTTGATCTAAGTTATAATTTCTGATACACCAATTATGGTGATGATCGTATATTTCAAAGAACATGTATGTAGTCGATTGGTTCGTGTTTTTCCTCTTACCATGGCATTAAACCGGCAACTTCTGGATCTTTCAGGCATACAAGTAGGTCCAACCATTCCAGTCAAGTTCACAAGGACACAGACGCAAAAACAAATAGGTATCACGCATGCATTTCTCGACGATCTCATCAAATTTCTTGTACTATTGGTCGGTCTTATTGAGTACTAGGCGTGCACGAGATCTTTGACTCTTCTGCTCCGTTATTTTCATCCATTAAGGGACAAGGTCTCTTCTTTTTCTGTCTCCTATCTCCATGCATGAACACTCACTCTAGCTTTTATTCATTCAGGGAAATTTCATGAAGTTGTTATTATACTCATCAAATTTACGTTTAAATATATATAGCGAAACCAGTTGCCAATTTTTCTATTTCATTTATTAATTAGTAAAGCAGGAATAAACTTCTTATTTAAAAATTATACGTAGTAAAAGATTTGATTATAGTTGTAGCTTGATTAAGAAAGTGAAATGTGTCAGTTGATATATGATGACATTTATTGTTACATTTAATAATACAAATTGGTAGTCAAATCAGGTTTTGCTGACCATATTTTCCCAAGTAGAAACCAAATTGCGTGGATTTTTTTTTTATTTGGACCATTTCTCGAATTTATTGTCGAATCAAGATAGAGATCAAGATTCACGTTATATCAAAGATAGGAAAAGAAAAAAAAGAACAAGAAGAAAACAAAGGTACGAACTAAGGTCATGTTTGTTTCTAATTTTTTCTTATTTTTAGTTGGTAGTTTTTGTAAAAAAAGAAATAAGTTCTTAAAATATGTTTAGTTAAATATTATTATCATTTTTTGTTTTTAAAAATAAAAGAACTACAACAACAACAACTCAGAGAAACATAAAAAATTATTTTTCTAATATTTTGAAACAGGTTTTCACACATTTTCGTTTGTACTTTTTCTTCTTATAAATTTTTTTTTGTAGAAACTCTATCTCTTCTCTCTTATCTTACGTTTCAAACTCATCTCTTTTCTTTCTCGTACTTCTTTATTCTTTTTGTCTCTTTTACGTCTCTAACTCATTTTTTATGTTCCTTTTCTATTAGTGCAGAAAGCGAAAGCTTGGGCTTTTATTCAAGTGAGTTTACGAAATTGATTTGATATTTTTCTAATTATATTATGTTATATTTTTTGGGCTTTTTGGTTCTTTATTTTCATTGACGTTTGATTTTTCTGCGTTTCTGATTTTCCTGGGTTTTATTTCTGTGTTTCTATGTTTTTAGTTCTCCTATTTATCGTTATTCTGTGTTTTTGAATTTCCAATTGTTCGTTATTCTGCGTTTTGATTTATTTTAACTTCTATGTTTCTGCATTCCACGATTCTGGTTTCTTCATTTCTAGTTTTTTTATTTTTATGTTTCTACGTTACTGGTTTTCCTGTTTGTGGTTATCTGTGTTTTTGCATTTCCAATTGTTTATTATTCTACGTTTTTGGTTTATTTTGACTTTTACGTTTCTGCATTTCACGTTTATGGTTTTTTTGTTTCTAATTTTTATATTACTGGTTTTCCTATTTATCGTTTATCAATACCATGTATTGTAACTATGTTTTTATTACAAATTTTAACCAAACAGATTTTTGTTTTCAATTTTTATGTTACAAATCTCAACTAATTAAATTTTTATTTTTTAATAAAAAATCAGAAACAAAAATTTTAAATTACAATAAAAAAAATAAAAATAGAACCACACATTCCTAGAAAACCCTTGAGTTTTATTCCGCATGGTAGCGTTAGTCACGGACTTGCATTGATAAAGACAAATAAACATATCTTCATAGATCTTACTCGTCAAGTTCGTATACACAACACGTGGTGTAGGATTTTACTTGATTCCATTTTCACGATGCAAAAATTTATATTTTAAACCTTTAAACAAAATTTTCACAAATAATTACAAACTTATTATTATTTGGTTTTAAATTATTATTTTGTTAAGTAATTTAAATATATTGGTTAAAAGTAATTTATCTATAACTAAAAAGTATAACGAACATTAGAGAATTTACACAATAGACATATGATTGCAAATTCTTCGGTTGTAGGAAATACACTGTGGTTCACAGGAACTATAAAAAAAAAAGGAAGCTATATTCCATGGCATAGAGTACTGTACATTGAGCACGATTGTCGGCCTTTCGGCTGGAACCCGAGTGGCGGATCGGCTGAGAAGGTGCGGACCCATTGATTGGACCACCCAACCACTTTATCTATGAGCATCCCGAACGTTCGGCAAGTTTTCCCGAAGGTCTCAGACCGGTGCAGAATACCCCTTCCCCACTTAGAAACTTCCCCAGTTCCCCTCTTTAGTTAAAAGTAAGGGTAATCAATTTTAAAATAATTAATTTTTTAAAACTTTTTTAATTTAGTATTTAAATTTTGAAAAATTTTAATTAAGTAACAAATATTTTAAAACTTTATCTATTTAGTTCAAATTGTTAGTTTTTGCTACATGACATTTAGTAGACACGTTATATTATGAAAATTAACTTTTTGAATTGAATTGTTAAGGTTTTAAAAATTAAGTCACTTAATTGAAAATTTTAAAAGTTTGGAAACTAAAATGAAATAAATCATAAAAAGTTAGATACTTTTAAATATATTATCTCTAAAAGTAATGTTTTAAAAGTTAGAACTAAAATAAATTTTGTAAGATATATGAGTTAAGGTTTAAAGGTTCAATTAGTAATAGACTGTTATAAATTCAGTATAAAAAATTAAATAAAATTGAAGAATTTAAAATAAGATTGAATATTGAATAAAGAAACAAGAAAATGTTAAATAAAAATAAACTGATTTATTATAACTTATAAAAATATATTATTTTACAAAAACTTGTTAGTAAATTAATGAATTTTAATAATAAAAGTTATTAAAATAAATCAAATTGAAAATTTGACAAGTTCAAAATTTGTACGTTGAATTGAGCAAATCGATTCAGTTTTTTAATCATCGAATAAAAGAAAAATACTATAGTTTTCACTTTTAATTGATAATAAAGGGAAAAAATTTGTGATTAATTTTTAATAATTTTATTAAAGGAAAAAACTACTACCTACTTGTATCCAACCTCCACAGCTCTGTCTCTGCAACAAAATATGGCGTAGGTCCGACTTGGGTGTACCTAAACCCTTCAAAAAGAAAAAGATTGTCATTGAAGAAAACCATCAAAGTCTTCCACTGCTTTTAAAAAGTAGAAGCTGACATCTGAACTCTTACGTTTTCTTTATATTCCTTTATATTATTTACGATAAGGGTTTGGTAATAGTTTGAACCAACATTGCTCATAACTTCCAACAGAAAAAGGTTAACTGATGTCTTCTTGCTTATTTGTTACATTTGCTTGCAATAGGTGACGACAAGAACATAAAGTAATGGATTCCTTCTTAATTAATTAATTATTTAATCATTAAACAACAATATAAGGAGAATGTAAGGTGTTGTGGTTGAGTGGCATGAAGCAAGTAGATGACAAACCAGTAGATGCCTTCTTTCTTCTCTTGCTCATCTTTTTAGTAGATATGCATGCTTTTTTGCTCTAGACCACCATGCCTATCCGTTCTGTTCCCTCTTATTATATAAATCATAAAATCATGTTTGTTATTTTAATCAAATCAAATCAACTTTCCTTTGCCCCAAGTCATTTGATATTACTTGATTGACTTGATAAGTCTTCGATAACCTTTGACCACTTTATAGATTATCTGTTAAAAAATATATTTTATGAATTATAAAATATGTATTTTAATTTTAAATTCTATTTGTTATTTATGGGATGTTGCCTACTTTTTACTTTTTAGGGTAGTATTATAAAACTCCCTCGATTTGATGCCTACTTTTTAGAGCCATGGATTATCTTATTCTCCTGAAAAGGTGTGAGGATAACGCCTCATGCATTATAAAATACCAACACTGAAGTAGAGATCTCAACCATTCCTCATTATGAAAAGCAGGGAGGTGGATACAAAAGTTGGACAGTGCTTTTAGGGTAGGAGACAAAAGAGCAAAAAGCTAAAACCCAAAACAAAAGATGGTAATGTAGTGAACAACTTCCTTTAGCCATTTGTACCCCTCGTGACTCGTGAGTCTAAAAGTGGTATTTGAGACATTTGAGAAAGGGATAACGTCCTGGAATTTTCTTAAGGTTAAAGATATGAACTCTTTTTTTCATAGGTTAAGAAATTAAAAAATTTAATTTCTTAAGAATTTAATATTTTAAAAACTCTTTATTTAAAAAATGATAAAAATAAAAAAAAATAATCAAATGTCATTAATATAACAACTTAGTTAAGTTTTTAAATTTGACCTGAATCAATTTAATTCAATTTAAATTAATATTTTAAGATAATTATAATAAATTATTAATTTAAGTTGAATTTGATTTGTTTAGTTCAAATTTGAGAGTTGAATTGGATTACCATATAAGCTGCGTTTGATTGGTATATGTGTGATATTCACACAACGTATATTTTGTCTTTTTTAAACAAGATTCTTAAAAGAAAGATTTTTTTGGAAAAATTGAAAATTATAAAGAGTTGTTTTCAAAAATTTTAAAAATTAAAGAATGTTTTAAAATTTCTTAAATTACAAAAGAGGAATATATGTTTTTCACTTTAATCCAACTTTACTTTTTATATTTCATATATATATATATATGTTTCCTTGTAAGTTGAGAGCTAAGATCTTGTGAACCTATAAAGTAGAGTACATGTTGGATCCATTTGATGACATTGAGCTGTATATGTTTTGTCTTCTCTATGTTTTGATAGGGATCTAATGCCAGCCTTTACCAACAGACCAAAATATGATTGAAGCTTTTGGTTTACTTTAGGCAACTTGCCCCAATCTAAGAATAAGAAGAAAATGACCCAATTCGGCTCCACCCAACCTACAGACAGATTTTCTGATATGTGGGGTTTTGTTTTCATTTTTACAATTGTCGTCTCAAAAGAGAGACCAAATCCATGAGGTGTTCATTCAGCCTACAGCTTGCTTGAAAGCCCTAACCCAAAAATACTTGAGCTATCTAACCCATCTTGAAACTAAAAAGCCTCAAGGAAAGACCAAATATCTTATAGTCCATATTTTCTAATATTAAATAATTAAATAATATAAAAAAACTTTTGAAAATACTTAATTTTTAAAAATTTCTAAATTTTTAAAAGAGTCTTTTAATTGTCAAAAATAATGCTTCTTTTAAATTCAAGTTCAAAATAAAAATAAATACTTACTAATTAAATATTATTAACATAATAACTTAACTTAATTTTATATCTTATTCAAATTAATTTAAGTTCATAAATTTAAGATAATTATTATAGATTATTAATTTAAATTAATTTAATAGTTCCATTTAAATTTAAAAATTAATTGAATCCTTATATTTAATTAATTGCAAATTTTGGAGAATAAAGAAGCATCCCTTTATATCACAACAGAACAAAATAAAAAAAAAAAATCCGAATCTGATTTGACCAAGTCTTTATCTGTACGAGAACTGTGTTCCTGTATTTGGAGCCGTAGTTCGGTGACTTGGAAGAGATAATGTTGATAACTGTGAAAGAAGGTGCAGCTACTTGCTTCTGCTCCTCCGTGTCTTCCTTCAGTCACTCTTCTCCATCATCAACTTCCAAACACATTTTTACCAGGCCCTCTTATCGGCTTAAAACCTTACCCTGCAGAGCTACTTTGTCTCCCCAAATTAAAACTACTGGCACTACTAAGCCATGGAACACTGCTCCTAACTCCAATAGGTAATTGTGCAATAACCCTTTTCAGAATTTTCAATTCCTAGTCTCTTCTTTCTCTAATAGTGATTCCTATGTGAATTGTGGACCTCTCAGAGCTTATGGTCACCTTCGAGTCTGTCTCTGTTGGTTCTTTCCCAAGAGTTGTTGCGTTACATAGGCTTTTGTTTTGCTATAAGGTTAACCGTTTGTAAAGTGCTTGTTTTTCTTTCTTTCTCTTGGAAAATTGTTGCTTGCTATTAGTATTTGCGATAGGAATTCTAGCACGATGAATGTCTGGATTATTTATTCAAATAGATGAATTCAGGACCATAGTAATTTGCCAAAATGGAGTTTGTAAGCAAAATGTTTTTAGAGTTTTGTTAATGGGATCAGAAGTGCTATTTTGAGGGACAGTTTTATAAATTATCATTGCTTAATCCCTTTGACCTTTTGATTCATATTGATGGAGAACATGCTCTCAAAATTATCAGGCTTACTTCCCTCAAGAAAAGATTTTTCTTTTTGCACTTTGAAATTGTTGATTGTTGTTGTACAGGACAATAAATATCAAATATAAACGCATCACCGTGATGTACAGTTATTTGATAATCTCCTCTAGGCTCCCTCATACCAGGTCCAACTTTTATTTAGCTTCACACCAGATATGTCCTCTAATTCTTATTTTTTAAGTAAGTAGGCATAACTGAACTTATTGTGATATATTCACTCAAGACTCATTCAAATCAAATGTTGCGTATTTTACTGTATTCCATCATTCCTCAAGTTCCATAGGTTTGCTATACACTGCAACCTGAATAAATGCATGTGATGTTATTTAGTAAATGGCTCGTTGAGTCCCAGTTGGCACATACAATATGACCAGTTGCTGCGCATGGATTTTCATAATCCTGAGTCCACTTATCTCCAACTCATGAACTTTGTCGGAAAAATTGGATGCCATCATATAGCTTTGTTCCGGCTAAGATACAAATCCAGAAATTGAATTCCATCAGCGTATCTGATGTAAAATTGGTTCTTCTTCTTTGTTTTGCTTTGTGAGGGCCATGAATAAGTTTTTAGGATGTTGAAGCCTTAGTATTATATTTTTATGATCAGATGATGCAATCAATGCTGTTTCTTCCTGCATAAAGTTTGCAGATGCCTTCTTACTTTGCAATGGCATCAATATTATCTCTGGCTGACTTTTGTTCTTCTCAGTTATGAGGGCTCAGTTTTTGATCCACTGGGTATTAGTTCAGATGCATATTCTTGTCTAAATACTGCTTGGGATGGTGTTCTAGCTTTATTGTCACCAATACTTGACAGCACCTCAAGTACAAAAAGGGATAAATCTTCAGCTCGGGGAGTTGCAGGTGCAATTCTGATTTGATTGTCTTGCTTGAACATATTGCAATTGCAAATTTGAATTTCAGCGCTTAGCATTGAACAGAATGTTTTCATACTTGCAGCTGCAATTGAGGACAGTTCCATTGATTTTGGGGACTTCTTTAAAGGTCCGCTTCCAGGAAAGTTTCTCAAGCTTCTGGGGTTCTTGGCTTTATCCCGCCTTGGAATATACATACCTCTCGGTGGGGTAAATCGTGAGGCTTTTTCTGGAAACTTGGATCAGAATAGCTTATTAAGCACTTTGGATTCATTTTCTGGAGGAGGCATTGGTAGACTTGGGATATGCTCTCTTGGTATTGTTCCCTTTATCAATGCTCAGATTGTTTTTCAACTTCTTGCCCAAATTTATCCTAAATTGCAAGATCTTCAGAAAAGAGAGGGTGAGGCAGGAAGGAAAAAGATTCTTCAGTATACTCGCTATGCATCAGTTGGGTTTGCAATAGTGCAGGTGAGCTACTCACTGGTTCTGTACATGTTGTGAGCTACTCAAATCTATTTCAGTTTAATATCAAGTTAACTTTCTTGAACAAAGACACCTCACCTTGATTGGCTTCCATTTGGGTTGTTAGATAGTAACGTTGTTCATGCTTACATGTTAGAGATTCTGAGAAAGTGAGCTTAGCCATCCCATTCAGGCAAATCTTTCACTAATAGTGCATTCGTAATGTTGGAACATTGAGCTCTCTTTTGGCTGCATCTTTGACCATTTTACTTCTTATGGCAGGCAATTGGCCAGGTTCTTTATCTTCGTCCATATGTCAATGACTTCAACACAGAGTGGGTTCTGTCATCTGTAACTTTGTTGACACTTGGATCTGTATTTACAACATACATCGGGGAACGAATTTCTGATCTAAAACTCGGAAATGGAACATCACTTTTGATATTCACAAGCATTATCTCTTACTTACCCGCATCTCTCGGTCGGACAGTGGCACAGGCATATCAGGATGGTAACTATGTTGGACTTGTTACCATCCTTATCTCATTCTTCTTGTTAGTC
>JAOQMM010000008.1:566633-577138 GCA_027563515.1 Erythroxylum platyclados | reverse complement strand
GTTTACTAAACAGGATTCAACTTTGGAAAATACTATTGCACATAATATAACCAAACCAAGAAGGGATGAGATCTTTTGTGCTATTTACTCAGTTTCTATTTTGTACTAAAAGATTTCATCCCTTTATTTCCCTTTGTCTCATATCAATAGAAGAATAAGATCTTCTGATACAAAGTAAGAACTGAGTAAATAGTACAGAAGATCTATCCGATCTTTTTTCCCCGTTAGGTTCTTTCCTTATAGTTAAATGAGATCAACTGCTTAGTATTTCTAGATTGCTGAGAAGGTTTTCTAATAAGAACAACACGGAATTGATCCAATGTAGATAGAAGTTTTTGTAGTAGTACATACCCTATCCTGATTAAAATAAGTTAGTCATCATCATCGACAGAAAAGTCGGGATCCTCAGGCTTTTGTAACTTTGGCATCTCCATATCTTTGATTTTTTGAGCTCCTCTCCTTGTGTTTGCGGCAAACCTTGATGCTAGTATTGTCACCCCAAGATTCATTTTTGCGTGAGAATGACTGGAACCATCTGAAGTTTCTTGTCCCCTTCCTTCATCAGCCTCACGGTCAGCGTATGGAAAAGATTCTGACTTCGTGAGACTATGCTCTACTGTCCTCTTCTTGTGCCGCCTCCAAGCAGCCTGTATGAAGCAGGCTGCCCATGTCCTCCAATGGTGGGAGTGATAGCGGAAAGTATGCTGCAATTTTTTACTGTGGAGGCGTCTGAATTGGTTCGCAACAAACTTGAGATCTTCAGCTCTCAATGCGAAAGCTTCAACTTCATTCAAAGCCTTGACTGTTCTAGTTGAAGAAGGCAGGTTGAGAGAGGATTTTGGATGTAAAGCCCATGCCAATAGCTCCTCCCCACAAAAGTCTCCAGGTTTCAATGTAATGGTGTTGAAGAAACCAGTACGGCCTCCATTTGTAGTAGAACTGTCTAATCTGCCTCGTATTATAAATAACATTTCAGTTACCGGGTCACCCTCACGAACAATGTAAGTACCTGCAGTGCTCAGAGAAGATACTATACGCTCACATATTGCATCAAGTAGCTGATCATCCATTTGTGAAAAGAAGGGTACCTGCATAAGAAAGCCAGAGGGTTATGAGGAGGGTCAAGAGCCTGTATCTCATGGAAGCAAAGGAGTTGGAACAAGTTTGATGGAAATACTAAAACAAAGGAATGAGTAGTTCTGACTCTTGGCTATAGACTAACAGGAAATATCTGGTTCAAAAGACTACAGAAGTGAAAAGCTCATCAGACAGCTTAGACAGGAGAAAAAGTCTTTAATTGTAATAACAATCATGGTTTGGTTATATTCCTAGAAATATTTGAGACTGCAAAGTCCTTAAGATGTTTGTATAATTAAGCCTCTTAAGTTAAATTTGGTAGTGTTTACTAATTGCATAAATCTAAAATTTTCAAGGGTTTCCTTAAGCAACAAGAAAACGTTAAATATAACAGTAGATACATACACGTCGGACAAGGTCCAAACAAAGGTGGCGTTGAATATCACGGCGAAGATCAGCAGGCAAGCCAAGTAGGATAGATTCCTCATCAACTCCACGAGTAGCAACCCACTTATATTGATCAAATCGTCTAACTCGATTTCTGAGTTCTTCAGGAAGTTGCCGATGTCTCATCCACTCCTCTGTGTCTCTTCTCTTAAGCCTCCATTCCTCAAGTCTCACAGTGAGAGATTGAAGGTATGTCTACCAAAAAAATTTGTAATCTTTTAAAAGCTTCAAGCTTTATACTAAAATCATTTTTCTTTCAACAAAAAACAAAAGCAAGGATATAGATTCCCCTTTGGTTCTCAGCTGACTAAATTGGAAAATACCTGCATATTTCCAATCAAATGAGCAAACAGGACCAGACCCAAGATGCAAATGAGTATTGCAAATAATGTCTCCTCGATGTATGTGCTGGTTGTCAAAGTCTGCCCATATGAACTGAAATTAAGGTAGCAAAAGATATCAGCTGTTAGCCATACTTAGATGTCACCAAAAACTCTTTCTCCAAATTTCTAAGCAAAAAGATTGCACATATGCTGTCAACACTGAAATGTCCTAATGCTCAGAGAAGCATGAATTCAACCAGTTGAACTACATGTTGGGTTCAACTCGTTGCAGATTTCATCTAATGCTCTGTTTCTCTGGCTCTTCATTTAGCTGGCCAGCATTCAGGCTCTTAATTCTTTTTCTTTCTTTCATCAAGAATTCAATGGAAATCCATGACTATAACTCCTGTACAACTAGCAAAAAGATAAAAAGAGTATAATAACTCCTATTTGTTATGATGTAGAATTCCAAGACAACCTTAGCATCAAAGAATAGTAATTGATGCACCTGGTTACAGCTACAGTATTTTTGTTAACATCACAGCATGGACATTAAAAAAAAAAGAGAGAATACAACAATACAGGAAGCCGATCTTAAGGATTGATGATTCTATTGTTTGGAAGTCAAAGAATACCTTAGCTGCTGTAGACCCCACCACAAGCAATAGAAATACTTCTCAAGAAACTTGGAGGAGACTACATTTTTGGTCATTGCAATTTTAAATATGCCATAGTCAAAACTGATATTGTTGTTTGGGTTGCAGTTGCTGAAAATACTGGTACTGTTTGCCCACATCTTCCGATCATCATGATCAAAAGCATCGCAATCTAGATATTTGGGGAGACATATGAGTCTATCCTTCTCTTTTCTACATGCTGATTTCCAACAAGATGCATACCTATCAAGTGATAGCAAATACCATGCTGCACCCAAAACCTGCATTAAGAGAAAAGAGGGAACTTTTGAACTTCTTGCACCAGAACAAGCAGGTGGTCGACAACAGGAAAAGCATAACAAAAAAGCGTACATGACTAGCCAGCATGTATAGAAGCAAATTGTATGCAGCCCCTGCCCAAGCTGTCTTAGTCACCACTCCAGTTGCCTTAACAATTTGTGTGCTCAATGGAAAAATCAGATACAATCTGGGGATATATTGAATCAGAACAATCAAAGCAAGAGCATTGTTGTTGTGGTCAGACCCAGAACTTTTAGCTGCTGGTATGATCAACCAGATGACTATCTGTGAGTAATCAGAATTAACTGTGAATTCTTTACATTGGCCAGATAATTCAAAGATTCATATTGAAAGGGTGTGAATTTTTTGTTGTACCATCATCAAGTTGAAGAAATGTACCTGAGGGAGAGGCAGAGTGGCAATGAAATCAATGAAGAAGTCAGTTTTAAAGTACCTCCGAGCAATCTTCTTTGGGTCCATCACAAGTTCACCCCTTCCAAACACACGTGAGCTCGGTGCAATATAAGCTGTTCTAAATTTTATGAACACATGTAAGAAGTAAAAGAGATCTGCAATAGTACGGAAAAAGGTAACTATAATTCGCAATCTGAAGTCTGTATCTACGCATGAAGTGTTAGCATCCCCTCCTATAGTAGGCAAGTAAAAATACAGAGGATCAACAAAAAGCGCCATCAAGCAGGTAACAAGGAAGATCTTGTTCCACCGCAGCACAATATCACTTCCTGGATCAAGTATTCTCTGAAACCATGATCCATTATACTCTGAAAGAGCCTTTGGTTTACCAACTTTGCAAGTTTCAGGGAGTCTATGTTTACTCTCATCTATCCCATTTTCTGCTTTCAGCAATGAAGTTGAAACCTTATCCATGGGAGATGAGTTCTCAGCATGTATTTGGTCAGTTTTTCCCCAGAGACTTGCCTTATGGTGTTTACCATCAAAGTAAAACCTACAAATCCAAACAACAGACCTTGTTAAAACACTCGGGATTGTCCACATAAGAATTTCCAATGATAAGAAGAAATAATATACATTGATGTACTGCTTTAGGTAAATGAATGAGAAACATGATGAAGAGTAACTTCGTGCTTAATCCAGCAGTCCAACATGGTTTTAAACAAAACATTGAAACGATAAAAAAAAAAAAAGGTCTCGTGCCTACCAAGGAGTCCAGGACTTTGATGATCAATATCATTGCAAATTTTGGAATCAAGGGAACCATAAAAAATATATCTTGGGAGTTAAGGAGAATCTTAAATAGATCCCGCAACATTGGTTTCAGCATACAATTACTTAGTTACATTTCAAGGGAAGCATATCATCCTTCATGGTTGATGCTGTTCCCAATTTCCGAGCAACTCGAAGTCGAAGTTATATTTCAAGGGAAGCATATCATCCTTCGTGGTTGATGCTGTTCCCAATTTCCGAGCAACTCGAAGTCGAAGTTATATTTCAAGGGAAGCATATCATCCTTCATGGTTGATGCTGTTCCCAATTTCCGAGCAACTCGAAGTCGAGATTTCAGTTCGGCACCCGCTCGCTTAAAAGTGCTCCTTTTCATATAAATCAAATCATTAAAGGTTCCAACTTTTTACACATCCATCAGTACAATTGCTAAACTAAGGTTCCAACTTTACACATCCATCAATACAATTGCTATACTATCTGGTCTTGTAGCCACAAAAAGACAAAAATTAAGAAAACCCAGAAAATTTTTTTCCTCCAAACAAATGAAACGGTTAAATATCACCAACCCCCTAGCCCAGAGATCCTCTCATTCCTTCTTCTTCCAAATAAAACAATTTCCACAACCAACAAGTAGGACAAACTCAAAGATGGCAATTCAAGCGCAAAAAAAAAAAAAGCCAAGAAAAAACATTTGCACAGAATTCAACTCTCACCATAAAAGCTTTCCGGTCAACTTTCCGTGGAAAGAAACACAAGGCCAAAACGAAGATCAGGCACGACGAGCTGAAACTTACCTCACAAAGTTAGCCTTCTTCAACTCCATTGCCAACAAGAAGGTTAAGTTAAAAATCCGATCTTTAGACAAACTACGCCATGTCCAAAAGCACTACAAAAAAAATATCCGGGCTATTGCGAGTCCTGAAAACTGGAAATGTGAAACGCACTTCAAAAGCTGTCGATAAATGAGATGGGGTGATGTTAAAACTTGGGAGTTTAACTTTGTTTTGGTTTTGTCTTGTGCAGATGGAAATGGAGACCTTGACTAAAACCGAACATTACAAAATCAGTCAAACCTACCTCAGACACAACTAGAAAAAAGCAGTAAACTAATAATATCACTAAGGATTAAGCAGTTTTTGTTAAAGCTAAAAAGACAAAAACATACCAATGAAAATCATGGTGTATACAAAAATTTTATTAGCATTTTATTATGCTTTGGTCTGATTTTCTTTTTCGTGAAAACAAAAGATTTCTCATAAACATAAGTGATCCTGATTAGGTACTGTTCATTAAAAGTATATATTTCTAAGCAAAAAATATTACAAGCAGTGTGACATCCAGAACGTGTTCTGTTATTCTTTATCAGTCATCTTCTTGCAACAACGTGGGATCATGTTATGAGCAATTAGACATTACTAACTAAAATCTTTTGTTCGATTCAATGGGAAATACATTACTAACAACTTGGCAATATCAATGGCATTAAAATGAGTGGAATAAAACTTTAGTTCTGTTCTCTAAGATCCTACGACCATGATCAATATCTTTTTATTCTAACCATGACTCCAGGTAGTCGAAAGAACTTTATGTAAAATATATTGCAAGATTAGCGGCATAAATCTCTTCTAGAACTTCGAGATTTTCTTTTTTTTTTTAAAAAAAGCTTATTTAAGTACATATACAGATCCTTTTCAGCTTAATTATTTAAGTACATATCTATTTATTAATGGAAGTACAAATTTGAAGATTCATACGAACACAGCATCCAATGTGCCCCTCGTATACTAGTTCACTGAATGGGCTTACAAGAAAAATTGGCCTGTCAAATTGACCACTGTTCAGGGCAAGCAGCCGGATCCTTTGGATGATGCAAAACTGCCATTTCAGAAATCCCTTTGTTTAACAATTCTGATTCCTGAATGTTTATATGCTTGTTCCAACTTTTTTGTTTTCATAATATGTCCAAGGTTGCATTTTTCGCAACTTTTGAAAATGATGGTTTTAATCTTAAATTTTACAGGAATCTTGAGACTGTTGCTTGGATACGAGGAACTTTTAGTCTTAAAATCACCATCTCTTTTTGTTGAATAGCCTATGATTCACACTTCCAGATTGCAAATAGTAGCAAAAACATAATTACTGGTACAGATTTTCCAGGGTCTGTTCTCTACTTTTTATGTCAAGGCCTGTGCAGGTTTCGATTATTTCCAGCTGATTCCATTTTGAACTTCAAAGGGTTAACAGGAACTTGGGTGGTGAAGCTGTGAAGAACCGGCATTGTAACTGTAAAAAGTTACGTGCTTTTATTACAAAAGGATGATATCCACAAGAAGAAGCGTGAAAAGGAAAACCTTTATAAGAAATTATTCCCAAAAATCATGGGAAGCAGTCTTAAACTGTAAAATTTCTATGTATAAAACTTCAGAACCTGACTTGAGGTAAACTAAACTTCTGTACAAGTCTTTTAACTGTAGGAATTAGCTCTAAACAAATTTCTGTCATCCTAGCAAGAATGGGATAGAGCAAAACTGGAGCTCCAAAAGTCCCGATTGTACTTAATTGTCCACTTCACTATGGTCACTACAGGGAATGTCATCGCCCAGATTATAAGCATGTTTTATTCCTACAGGTGATATTGTAGCAAGGGTTTGAAGTAACTTTATGACATCAACTGTATCGTCCAGATAGTATTTTGCCATGCTTGGCTTCTGACCAACAGTGCAGGCAAACACCTCTTCAATACTTGGCAACGAGGGATTATGAACATGATTTTCGATACTATCAAACATATCTTCATCTGATCGATCGTCCCCAATGCAGAGCAGAAAATCTGGTGACTTGCCTTTGCTTCTCATGGATGAGATGAGTTTTTCCAGAACTATACCTTTGCTTACACCCTGGTATTCAACAGGATAGACAACAATCACAACCCAGAAGATTATGTAAGCACCAAAGAAAAAAGATCTAACACATGGTTATTCAATCCATCTCAATGCGATTTAGTGAACTAGTCTGAAATTGTATCATACCTGTGGTTTCACTTCAACAATATGATTTCCCCTTTTAACAACCACAGGCTCGTTAGCAAGAACACTTTCCAAGTGATCAAGGAGCTCCTTGGCCTGTGATGATCCAAAAACGGGGTCTGCTTCTTGATGGTGCCACACCATTGCACTCTCTTTGTTCTCTATAAAAGAGCCATCAGTTGTCTCGGTATAAAGCATCATCACAGGTTCCACAATCTTCTTCCATTGGCAATCTTTAGCCACTGAGCAAGTCTCCCATTGAGAATCCCTTGTCCACCTAAAAAATGGTAAATATAAACATAAACAGATGAATATAGAATCATCGAAATTAGAAAAGAAGAATTAAATATTTACCTGGTAAAGTAACCATGTTCAGCTGAAATGCCTAGTTTCTCACATGGGGAAAACCACTTACTCAAAGGATCCTTTCCTCTGCCACTGACAACAAAGACAGTGTTTTTGGGATCATCACATAAGCGATTCAAGATCGAAATGACTTCACTGCTGGGAGTTTTGTCCACAGAGGCCTGTGGCATCATAGTGCCATCATAGTCCAAAAGGATCAACCGACTGTTTGTATTGTGATATGCAGCTGCAATGGGTTCCAAAGCCAGCTTTCTGAAATTTGACCCCAGAGCTACAATTCTAAATCCCAAACCAAAACCAACACCCCAATACCTTTTCAGATAATGCTCCCCACAAGCTCTCACAAGGTCCTGATCAATACTTCTTGCCCAATAAGCAACATCATGAGAACTAATGTACTTGTAATGCTTCTCGTGCCTTAGCCGCTTCTCTTCATCCCTCATTATGATCGCCTCATACATAGCTTCAGCTACAGCATCAATGTTCCAAGGATTAACACGAATTGCCCCACTAAGTGATGGAGAGCAACCAATGAATTCAGACACAATCAGGACGCTTTTCCTTATATTTGAACCCTGAACAAACCCCAGTGCCTCGTCCAGAACAGAGCTCCCCTGTCTAGAAACTGTATACTTGTAAGCAACCAGATTCATTCCATCTCTTACAGGGGTGACCACACAACATTCTGAAATCGCGTAATAAGCCACTTTCTCTGAAAAACTAACAGGGCCATTGATGAACACAATTGGCTCGTACCCATCTTTACCATATTTTTCGTTTATCTCTTTAGCAACAAGATTACTCTCGCTTAGAACATCTTGCACATCCTTACCACTGCTTCTTGCAGGGTTAGCTATCTGAACTAACACAACTTTCCCTCTTAAGTGCTCGTGCTCTTCCAAAAGTCTGCCCAGTGCTTCAAACTTCAAACTAATGCCCTTAAACAGATCCAAATCATCAACTCCAACCATTACAATTTTCCCTTCAAATTTCTCCTTCAATTCTTTGGCCTTCTTGGCTGTATCTTCCATACTCAAAACCGATTGAAGCTGTCCCATATGAATTCCGGCAGGCAATATCTTGACACTCACATTCCTACCATAGTAATCTAGCCCAATGTAACCCCTCTTGGACTCATAATCAAGGCCCAGCATCCTGCTACAGCATGACAAGAAATGTCTTGCATAATCGAATGTTTGGAACCCAACAAGATCACAGTTCAGCAAGGATTTTAGAATGTCCTCTCGCACCGGTATAGTCCTATAAATCTCAGACGATGGAAACTGACTGTGCAAAAAGAAACCAAGTTTAACTCTATGGTACCTTTTTCTCAGGAAAGTAGGTAAGATCATGAGATGATAATCATGAACCCACACCGAATCCTCATCTGGGTTCAATACTTCCACAACTTTGTCTGCAAATTTCCTATTAGCCGAAACATAGGCCTGCCACAGAGAGCGATCGAAACGTGCACCGTGGCTCGGTGACATAGGCAGCATATAGTGAAACAAAGGCCAAAGATAGTGCTTACAAAAGCCATGGTAGAACTTGTTCTGCAGATCAGTCGGCAAGAACACAGGCACACACCTGCAATTATCAAACAACAACTGGGACACCCTTTGTTTATCATTTTCTTCAATATCCGCTATCAAAGAACCCACGTACCACACCTCTGTATCTGGAGGAAAGCCATCTTTGAGCTGCAATAAGATGTTGTCTTTATCTAACTCAAAGTTCCAATCTTTGGTATACTCGTCACGTGACACGCGTATCGGAAGCTGGTTGGCGACGACAATCCTTCGTTCTTTCGGCAAAGAACTCAACTCAGAACCAGAACTTCCTTCAAGAGCATCCTCAAATTCAGAAATCACTCCCGGTACATTCATGAGTCGAGGCAGACGATTCAAAACACGAAAATCGTCGACGGAGATAAGATTCAGACACTCCATGCAGTTTGATAGCATAATAATAGAGAACTCGACGAATCCGACGAAACAGAAAGATCCAAGAAAGAGAAAGTATGTATATTAACAAAAGAAACCGAAAAATATCACAAAGCTATCCTCTTTCTGATAGAAATGGAATTTAGATGGTTAATGAAGGCGTTTAGTGATGTAGAGAAAGAGTCTTATAGAGAGAAACGGAAGCCTCTCAGTAATGAGAATCGAATATACTGATACACCTTCCAATCTTAGAGAGAGAGACGCTCTCCAATAAAATGGAAGGAGAGTTACAACAGAAACAGTGAGGATAAGAACGAAACATAGAGAGAGAACGTTGAGCAATTCAGAAAGAGAGAGACTTGGGAAATATTTATATAGTGCAAAATTTTGATTTTTATACAGCAAGAAATCTTAGTGGATTGGACGGTCTTGATTTGATGTAGACTTATATAATATACAATCTTTTACCATATCAATTATGATGATCATGATCATCATGTAATATTAGGGTTGAGGTTGGTTACAAAAATCTACATAACGTTGTACTATATGGTCTTATCCCTTTATCCAAAAATCAATAATATCTAGTAATTAGAGAACAATAATAAAATTTTGTAAATTAGAGAAATTAAAAAGTAATGTATTTTAAAGCACCAACCATTAACCAACCAACCAAAACACTGTTTTTCTGGAGTCAAAAGACACGTGTGTGTGTACGTACCTTTACAGCTGTGACATGGCTTACTCGGTCTCATGAACTGGAACTACTCACTACTCAGTAATCCTAGATCATATGTGTATGTGTGTGTTGTGTAGGCCCTATGCACGGTTGGCACGTGTAGGGTTAACAACTCACGACCTGCCCACCACCACCTTCTCGTGTCTTTTTTTAATTTCAAATTTCTTTTTTGAATTTATTTAGAGTGGCTAAAACATTGATTTTATTGTGATAGGTCAGTGACATTTGAGAATTCGAGAATCTCGGAGGAATTAAAACACGTGGAGTTATTACAAAGGCGATGCGTGACGTGTCTGGGGACAAAGTCAGGGGGACGTGTTTTTTTGACCGGTGAGTTCTTCTCGGTTTTGTTTTGATACCGCGTATCCACGGCTTCTTTTGCGACCATTCCTTGCCCGACACGTCGCCGTTTTATTATTTAT
>JAOQMM010000008.1:455444-478776 GCA_027563515.1 Erythroxylum platyclados | reverse complement strand
ATAGAATAATATAATTAACATAATAGTATTGAATTTGATTCACTTGTAACTTTTATTTGAAACATAAGTTAATTTGTATATATTATAATAAACTCCTAAAATTGTTGATTAATCCAAACCTCTTAATAGATTCAAGATTTTGAATTTAAATAATACTTCCAGTCATTAAACTTAATTAATTAATCACTTTCATTTTACTTGTGTGAGTTATTATTTTTTATGAATGTCTTTGTTTTAAATTAAGAAACTTGCAAAGTAAATTTTTTGAAGTTATGAAAAAAATAGGATATAAATTATATTTTAGACAAACTATTTAATAAATCATCGTCCATTTTTTTGATTTAAGTATTTAATTTAAAATTTAAAATTTTAATACTTAAAAATTTTGAAAAATTTCTTTAATTCAAGATTTTAAAGAACTCTTACAATGTCTTGGTCCAATCCTAAAAAGTTTGATGGAAATGTTCTTTAACTCTAAAAAAGTTTATATTGATCGAGTTTTATATCACATATTTTTGGTCAGTAAGAGCTAAACCTTTGACGATCCTGCTACATGGGACCAAGGAGTTGTTAATAATAGGAGAAGAGTGTTGGATTAGTTGCGTTGGTGAGAAAGAAGAATAAGATCTTCTCCCTTTTCAAATCTCAATGACTTAAATGGCACCAAACACATGCATTTTTACTTAGTTTGACTATTTTTTTTCAAGGAAAACGTGGGTGAATCTTATGTTTATATGAGAAATTTTATGTCATTTCGCTTCAGGTCCTTCTCAGAGGTAGAAATATCACAACGAGATGAGGGTTGACAAGTATCCACCTGAAAGTTATGATCTTTATTTGCTCGGTTCTCGACTAATCAAAGAGTATAAACTAGTTCTAGTTTGAGAGATTTTGTCATAGAAGAAGGCATATCCGCGTGACAATAAGAAAGCAAAGTTGTGATCTTTATCTTTAATTTAACAGACATATGGAGTAACACGAGGTAGGATTTGAGGTCATCGAATCCTCAAATTCATGGAAGCGTGGAAAGTTCATTAGATACATAAAGGTTTGGACTTTTTCTTCCATGCGGGTGTTTGGTTCTCATTGACTTTCACTTTAGACAACGTAGAAAAGCTTAGTAACAAAATCCATGATTGTCGGAAAGCAAAAAAGTGTCACTTCTCGGGCATATTTGGTCCAGCCACGAACAACTTCTCCAACTCGGGAATGTTAATTCCACATACAAACAGGAAAAGTATCCTATGCTCTATGTCAATCTCTCGAATGTCTTGTTTTCTTGTCTTGTCCTAAACCAGGAGAAAAGAGAAACTGGTACTGCATATCACGGGAGTTTGGAATGGAAGACCAAAGAAGAAGATGATGAGGACAAGTATAAACATAGAGAATACTGTGGAACTAAAAGAAAAAGGATTAAAATAAAAGATGAAATGTCGAAAAAGAAGAAGATCCTTTTGAGTTGCACGTTTCCAGATGGCGTAGAATGCATTTGTTTTGTTGTGAGGAAATAAATGGTCATTGAAGTTGATGCATGGGGCTCAATTTCTTAAGTCAAACTTAGGTGTCAAAGTCATCTTTCCAAGACAGTTCTCAGATGAAAGCGGCTGTTTTACTTTACTTTTTTATTTTTTTACCATAACTAAGACTCAACACTATGTAATAGCTAATGAGATCCTAATTCATTTTGTTGTGGATTGTTGGTGGCAGATTTATTGCTCTGCTTTTGAAAGCTCACCTTCTGGCACTGGACATGCCATTTATTTGCATATTAGCCCTACACTGAATTCCCCTTCTCCATCTTCTCTATCTATCTCCAGTTGACTGGCAGGTTCTTATTATAGTAAGCAGAAATTTTCTGAGGATTCTTGGTTGGAGCTTGAATTGTCTTTCGTATCACATGAGATTCTTGCGGTCTCATTTTTCCAGCTTAAAGCTTCAATCTGGGTGAGTTCTTTCCTTTTTTTTTTTTCACTTAGCAAGCAAGACATGGACTTTGTTTTCCTTCAAATCAAAGAGAACACCTTTCTTTCTCCATCTCAGCAACCATACTTACTTTCTCAGTCACCCCCTCAAGAAAAACTTGATTCTGATCGTTTCAGCTTGGACGATAAGGTTAGTCCTAATGTATTGATTGTAATCATAATCCTTGCTGTTTTTTTCTTCGCTGCTGGTTTGCTTCACCTCTTGATCAGATTTCTTCTAAGACCACCTATTAGGGACCCTGATGATGTGGACAATGTGACTGCTCTTCAGGGGCAGTTGCAGCAACTTTTCCACCTCCATGATGCTGGTGTAGATCAATCATTTATAGACACTCTACCAGTTTTTCAGTACAAAGCCATTATAGGATTGAAGAACCCTTTTGACTGTGCTGTTTGTTTATGTGAGTTTGAGCCTGAGGACAAGCTTAGATTGTTGCCAAAATGTAGTCATGCCTTTCACATGGAGTGCATAGACACATGGCTACTGTCGCACTCCACTTGCCCTCTTTGTAGAGATAGCTTACTTCCTGATTTCTCTCCAAACAATGGCTGTTCTCCCATCCTTCTTGTTCTTGAATCTGGCAGTGAGAGCTCAAGAGAGATTGGAAATGATTCACATCTGGCGTGTCATGGAGATGGTGAATTGGGATCGTCGCGAATAGAAAGTACACGCAAATCATGTGAAATCGTGGCAAAAGATGATCCTGTTCCAATAACAGCAGTGAATTCAGGAGAGAAAGTTTTTCCTGTTAAGCTAGGAAAATTTAAGACTCTGGATACCGGAGAAGGGAGTAGCAACAGCAATGTTGACTCAAGAAGGTGCTATTCAATGGGGTCTTTTGAGTATGTGTTGGATGAAAGTTCCTCATTGCAAGTACCTATAAGGACTCCATTGAAGAAACAGTCAAGCAAGAAGCCTTCTTTGCCACTAACTCCTGGTCACAGACAAGCAATGTCTGAATGTGACTACGAAACAAGGCGAGAATTCCCTGCTTTCGAAGGCATTAGAAGTACTGAACCCAAAGACACTGCTAGGATTGTTAATGGCAGTGGAAGCAATGCCATTGGTACAAGCAAAAGAGAGAGCTTTTCAATATCAAAGATTTGGCTACGAGGGAAAAAGGAGAAGCAGAATTCAACGGAGGACAATTCCAGGAGGGCATTGTCGTCTAGGTTTCCAGAGAATAAGAACATTGTCGGTGATGATTCGAAGGCAATTTATGGGACAAGGAGGACTATATCTGAAATGGGCATTGGAAGGTGGGACAGCAGAATCAGCGAGTTGGGTTCTGATGAGGAAAATCAGAGTTGCAACAGCTTGGAGTATCAAGCCAAAACACCATCTTTTGCGAGGAGAACTCTGCTTTGGCTGATTGGAAGACAAAACAAAGTTGTTCAGTCGCCCTTCACACCTGAAGTTTAGGTTCTTTTTATTTTCTAGATTTTTTTATTTTCCTGAAAACCATGTCTGTTATTCCATTATATAATACACAATTGTAGTATCTAAAGGCATATGTGAATACGTGTAGTTCAGTAGAGACAACAAGAAAAGAAGCAACAAAGGCATCTAAAACAGTGAAGTTCTTGAACTTGCACCGTATTATCATCCTTTGGTTCATGTTCTTTTTGTCCTTTCAAGTCCTGCAAATTTTGCATTTCATAATTTCTCATCCGACTAATTGAAGGAGCCGATTAGAAAGTTCAAAAATTTTCTGGATAGTGGGTTTTACTGGGGTAAGATGTTGATGGAGTTCACTTTCCAGTTATATATATTTAATTTGATCTGATTTCCAGTGAAGACTCTTGAATTTTTAATCTGATAACGGGGTAGGACATGTTAGAACAATCCCTTCAAGAGAATCAGATCAGGTACAAGGAACAAGTCATCGAACTCGGAGAAGATATGGACAAAATATGGAAAGCGCAACAACTTGTCCTTTCCGGTGACCAAAGGAAGAACATTTTCGTTTTTTCCTTATCATCTTTAACGTAGCAGGCGAATGCTTCTGAAATTACAGACTTTGTGAATCATCAGTGATGCAATTTCCATGTGGGTCTTTTCAGGTAGCAGTTGGCTGGCGGCCATTACTTTGTATAGATAAAAACCTGCGCAGATGAATTCATAGGGACACCCGATTCCAAGTCTATGGTTAATTTGACTGGTATTTCGACAGTCACTTAGATGATGATTAAAGATACGAATTTGAATATGAACAGGATTTTTTATATATAAATAAACACCATAAGTTAAGAGATGAGTACTTTGCAGCTTTGCATCAGAAACATTTCACAGAAACATCGTCGCTTTCGGTCGTTGATGTCCCATATTTAGTCGGTTGTGTGTAATAAATGCGAGTGTAGGAATTCAAATTCAAGTTTTGCAAAGCCAGCTGCTGCTCATTATCACAAGGCTGGGTTTGCAGTTAATGAGACAAGTAATACGAGGACCTATAACATTTAATGTGATGATGTCTTTAAGTGTCACGGAAACAGTTGGATTGGAGGACCATCTCCATCGTACAGTTTCATTTCATATTTCATAGTGACACCTAACCCCATTTTGACTCGAGCTTATCCTTCTTCATATCAAGTCCAGTCCAATTTCATTACGTACCCAAGAATTGGCTGCTTCTCTAATTACATGTCAAGTTCATTCCATTCTTGGGTAGTTTTGAATTTGATCTTTTGTTCCTTTAATATAAACAATACTAATATTTACAGTGAAAATATCAAATAAATTTCATTAAAAAGCTCTTTGAATATCTGTATCAAGGACACACATCACATATGGACAAATTGAAACTTCGTCACTAATGTAACGAGTGTTTTTGCACAACCAAGACAGAACATGAACCATGCATGTCATTTGACAGAAGAAGGTCTCCTAGCAATCCCAGTTCTTGGAACTCACACCATTCTCTTAAACCATCTGTTTGTGTGGTCTCTAAATCCAATTTGTCTCTTCTTCCAACTATAATCATATCACATTCAGCGGCCATCGGCTTCACAATCGATGTGGTCGTCGTTGCATCGTTAGCGGTCTCTTCTGTATATGCAACAGACAAGTTATCCTTAACCTTCGATAGGACCATGTCGTCGTATGCCAGTTCCAGCCCATTCACGGACACGCGGTTCGCTGCAACCAGACGTACTACGGTCAACTTGATTCTAGAGTCCAATGTCATGCGAATTGCGAACGTTAATGCCTCCCTATCATCTTCACCTCCAATGAAGATCATGGCAATTTTGTAAGTTGAAGAAGAGACGAACGAATTTGCTTCCTGAGATACTCGAATTTTGGAGTGCTTGTGGTGACGATCAACGAGAATTCCTACACTGCAAGGTGCCCTCTCAAGAATTCTAAGATTCAATTCCTTTATCTTATCGTCCTCTGATTCAATAGACCCATCTCTAATAGACCACCTAATGTGAAATGGTAGTATGACCAAAGCAGTAAGCTTGTCGAATGCAACGTAGCATACATCATCGTACATGAAATCTGGTGAAGAGACGGCTGTAATGGCATTAACAGATGCAGCAGATGGATTATTGTACTCGAATCCGTTGAAAAATTTGATGACGTTCTCTGATTTCGGGTACCCGCAAAGGACAATGCTCGTTTTCCTGTGGGGAATGAACAGTGGATTGGATTGTCCGGTGAGTTTGATGAGGTGAAGGACGGTAACGGAAATGGGGCTATCCCTGGTACATGAGACGTTAAGAAGTTTGATCATTGCATGTACATCTCCAGGAATATGGACGCAAGACACAATTTTCAGCTCAGAATCAGAATTTGCATCCATAATGCTCCTTCTCTGATATCCAACGAATTTCTTTGACGGATCGTATAACATTTTCACTCCAATTGTTGAAATGATCTCCAGGACAGCAACCAGAAAGAGCATGAAGCAAAACAAATCAGGCTTTATCATCTGCAGATTCATTGGTGAAAATGATTAGAAAAGTAAAGACAATTATTGTGTTACGTAGATGGAAGGAGAGAATTAGATCGCTTTCTTACCATTTCATCCCTGAGGAATGAAATGTAAGCCAAATCAACAGCTCCTTTCGTGCACATAATGAGAGCAAAAGCACCAGCATCTCTTTTTGGCATGTTCCAACGATAGATTTGTGGTAAGAAACATACAAAAAATTTGACAAAAAGAATCACAGAAACCATGGACAAATGCCTTAGTATCTTGTTTAAGTCAACGTCTCTGTGTTGAAGGTTCACCCTCATGCCACAAGTTGTTAGAAAGAGTTGGAAGAACAAATCTGAAACGAATTCAAACTTCTCCACCAGGGCAGTACCTATTGGTGGTCCTGCTGGAACAGCCAGACCAAAAACAAAAGCCCCGAAAACACTGAATATTCCATAAAGACGAGTTATGTAAGCACAGGCTAGGAACAAGGCAATGATGACGTAAATGTGTGATTCCACCAGAATCATACTACCATCTCGTACCCTTTTGGCCAAAAAGTTCAACACTGGCCTGAGCACCAACGCAGTAAAAGCAATGAATGCCAAATTGACCATTATCGCAACGCCTCTGAGCAAGTTATAATTCCGAAAGTTTGGATCAACAGTTATGTTCGATAAGTAAGAAGCAAGGACGAACTGTAGGCTCAAAAGATCACTGATTAGAGCCGTCGATAATCCTAATCGGCCAAGTTCTGTGTTGAGAAGCTTAAGCTCATTGAGGTGGCGAATTACTACAGGAAATGCAGTCAAAGAATATAATGACGCATAGAAGAAGCAATCTTTGATACTATTTTGGCGGATTAATGATGGAATCGCCAGAGTACCAATTAGTGTCGGTAATGTCACAGACAGAAAGCCAAGAACAAAAGTCTTTCTTCCAACATTTTTAAGCACCCCAATGTCCATTTTAACTCCACTGAGGAACATGAAAAAATGGTAGCCTAATGTTGCTGCCGTGCCAATATTATTTATACTGTCTTGCGTGAATAAGTTGCCTGATTTGAACAGTGTTGGATTGAAAACTATGCCCACCTGAGATCATAATCATGAACATAACTTTTCATTCCAGGAAGATAAGAGATGATACAAACGTTTTATGCAAACGTTAGGAAAAGAAAAAAAGAATCAGAAGTAGTAAAGGGCGTGTGTACCAGGATATTTGCAACTAAAGTTGGCAGTCCCAAACATTTAAGCAACAAACTCAAGCATTGGGTGGCAAAAAGCATGACGCCCATCTGAAACTCTAAATTTGGCAATGCAAAGCCGAGAAATGGCTCTTCCAAAGTCTCAGCAAATACACCACGAGAATCTACCTTGGGTGGTATTTCAAAGCAAAAGGTAACGTTTGTAAATTGTCCATCAAAATCCGGGAAGTTCATTTTTGACGCAAGCTCTATCAGTCGCTCGACGGGCTGCTTCTGTATAGAGCTGCGTCTATGAATTTTCTAAGGACGAAACAAGAAGATGGTTGATGAATGAGGAATTGCTCCAAATAGAAAACTGAGATGATTGGTGATGAAGAATGCTAATGGCAAGTTATTTTATAGTAACTTGAAGGTAGGGAAGAACTCTTATAGCTGTTAAAGACTGTTTCCTTTTGTTAGGTGGCATGTTGATGCTATGCAATTGTTAATTGTAACAAATGTTTGTTAATCTTTTATAGTTGCGACTATATTGAGGTTTAACTCCCATCTTCTTAACAATTTGAAGAGAAGTTTCTATTGTTAACCCTTCCTAAATATAAGACAAGTTGAAACAAATAGGGGGAAGTTCTGGTTATTCCGACTGATATAAGATTTCGTCTGTTGTCTGGCAGTGTCTGCTGATGTAATAACACACACTGATGCTGTGTGATGGCTGTTAATTGTTATTTTTATTGAGTTCACACATGTCAAGTTCTCTGAATCAAAATTTTGTAGGCAACTCGCAATTATATTGAGCATACTCCCAAGTTTTGACATGGCTAGCTATTGATATATACCTATGTTTTTATATCCATCGTGAGCCCAATAGCCATTAGCCAATTTATACTCTAATATCCATCCAGAAAAGACGTGGAAAACATTGAGTCCAATCCAATTTCACTTTCTAATTGCATGTGGAGTTGAAGTAAAATTGGTAGAGATGGCATTTTTTTGTAGGCATGCATGAATTACAGACAATTTTCTTGGACTATCTGAGCTTGTGTATGGTTCGGACAGACAAAGGGGACATGGAATACAGTAAAAGCTGGCAACAATGCCGTCTGAGACGTCTAATCAACTCATAAAGTCAGTTAAAAACGCGGATCGTTGTCCAGTTATTTCATTATTAGTCGTTATACGGTGAACTTGAGGGAAATTATCCAAGGACTGTCATGTGGTTTTTGCAAGTTGGCCTACTTGACTGATCAAATCGAATGTACATGCTTTGAACCTCCACCACTTTGGATCTTTTCAGAGATGGAAGTTCAAATACTTGTACTTTGCATGCCCATAATGAACAACCTCCTCACAAGCTTATCTGAATTTTGCCAGACCATTTTGGAGAGATTGCATGCTTTTGAAACAGCCTGGAAAATCCATGTCCATTCCTGTTGGTGGGTGGATAAATGAAACCCACTAGCTGCACCAAGATTAGGTTCCTGTAATGGAAAGCAAAAGGTGTGCGAAGGACCACATATTGGAACACATGGTTCGTGTATGTAATTAAACAAACTTTCATGTTATGGACACTCTGAAACTACAATGTTTAATCCGTAGTTAAAGTTCAGAGAGATTTGGTAACTTAAAGAATATATCTAGCTAGCTGTGACTGACAAATCCGTAACTGCTTGCCCATAAAACTTCAGGGAACTTAAATCTGCAAAAGACGATCGTTCTGGCAAACTGAGAAGGACCGTCAGACAACCCATTGGTGTGCTCCATCTCTTCCCCATATTGCTTCATAATATTGTCCATGAGCGACAGTAGCTATATATAAACCTGGCCTCCATTGTGATCTTGACTCTCTATACACTTCTCAAAATATCCTCTCGACATTTCTCGGTTTCTTTTTCAGTTACTATGAACAGAAGATACCACGTAAACCCAAAGAAAATGGGCTTTTTGATGGCAAAAAAGAAAGTGAAGGTAGAAAATTTTGCAACGCAGAGAAATCTGGAGACCCTACGACGGATGATTCCAGGTTGCCAGCAGGAGGTAGATGTTGAAACCTTGTTTCAGAAGTCTATTCAGCATATTGTAGAACTGAAACTTCAAATTCATATTCTCAGGAGTCTGTTAAAACTCTATGGCTTTTAGGTCGACTCTAAAACATGTAATTGTCAGCAATGATCACATATTGTGTTATAAGCCTACCCTTTACGAGTTATTCTCATAATTTGGTTTAGTTTGTACCATGGATTCATGTGTAGGTTGCCTTCTAAATGGCGAATTTTATATGCTTTAAGAAATGGATCATCCACCCTTTCAGTGGCCTTAACCTATTTTTCCGTTATTACTACATATCACTTATCAGCTAAAGACTAAGTCATTTCAGAAACTAGAAATGAGGTCTTGTTGCTTCATGGCTTTTAACTACCTTGTAGTTGTATCATCTATCAGTTTCTGGATCAGCCTTTGAATCTGAATCTTTGCTGCAAAACAGCATGTATGTCTAGTACGATAACTGAAGCATAATTTATATATAATATTAACATCCACAAGTTCATCTCTGTACTCCGATTCATAAAAATAACACCAAAGGAAAAGCAGAACTTACTTTCCTTCTTGCTTTTGAAAAGATTTTTTAAGTTTCCTCAATCTAAGGAAAAGTGAAATTTCCAGCTTCTGCACTGTTCATCGAACAAAAAATCACTGGACCTTATAAAGATATGCCCCAAGAGAGCCCCAACCCAGAAATGAAATGGGCTTGAGGATATCAAATGAAGACAAGCAGCTACTCATGTCGCCGAGTTTTCTGATAAATAAGTGGGGTCTGGAGTAGGGACTCCGTTGGCAAATGACAATACAGCATAGTTCTACAGTTGACTTATTCGACCCTTGTCTTCCTCGCTCCTTTGTCTTTATCTATCCCACGAGAAAACTGCTTTCAGTTCCTTCATTGGCATGGCAAAAACGAGACATGTACAAATTTCAAAACCACCAGTAACATTAGTGGGAGTCGCTAAATTGAACTGCGAATATATACTCTTCCTTTAAGTAGATAACCTTAAGGGCAGAAACACATGATCCATCTAATCACAAATAATCTACTTGGAAGAAAATCCAAGAAGAGCTCTCTTTTCCATACGAAAAGGAAGCCATCCACGATTTATTATATTAGTTTTATTTTCCACTTGTAGTAGTTTTATAGTTCTCTCGTTGAACAGATATGTAGCTTAGTTTGCTCAAGGAAGAACATAATTCTGCTCAATATGGTCTAGAAGAAACGTGAGGCTCAATTTAAAGATTCTTCTCTTTTTGCTTAACAAAGCCACAAAAAATAGTCATTCACATGAGTTACCTGCCACCTTTCTGATCACAGGATGCAATAATGCTGCAAGAGCAATCAGAAAGCATGATAATCTGGTAATAACCTGACTCGAAAAACCTATTGTTGGTTTAATCTATAAGTGAGTTCAAATCCAATTGCAACCTGATATAGATGAAGCTAGATCACTACAAGGACCAACTTCCAACATTCATTTTGACTTGGATAATCGCAAAAGCTAACTCAGAATGCAATGTAGTAGAATATGGTAACTTGTTAAGAGGCGGACATTTGACTTTTCATAGACCCGATGACCAGGTCAGGAAAAGAGTCCAGTGTTCATATTTCAGAATTATAGTCCAAGGAGTAGGTAAGATAGAAACTAACAGTTGAAGAAGTCTAACCCATTTACAGCTATGTATTAAAAAACACAACTTAAGCAGTTGCAGTTTAAGTGTGAATCCTTAAATCTTCTTTCTCATAATCGTATGCTCTTGTCACCATCATATAAATATGGTATACGCCGAAGGGTTTTGCGCAAGCGTGCTCTTAGTGGCCTTTCACCGTTTTCTCATGTCAAGACCAACTTTATTTTCTGTAATATACAACACAATGGCTCAATAACATAAATACCTTAGATCAGTTCCTATACCAAAACAAGCAGAGACCTTTAATTTAAAAGGTAAAGAACTTTAATTTAAATGGCATTCGTGAATGAACCTTAATACATTTGTATTTATATACAGACAGTAAAGAGATGATGACACTGATATCTATAAGAGATTTTTCAAGGACAGTTCCTAGACACTTTTCCTCGTAATTGATCAGTTCCATTCATTGAAGAGCGAGTGGAATTAGTAGTCTTTATATATAAATGAAAGAGCCTGTGGATTAATTATAACATTGCAGAAGATTTTGAAAGGGAAAAGAAAAAAAATTCACTTGGTTTTAATTAATATGCTTCTTATCTGTACAGGCCTTGTACTATACTGTCTCTCATGTTGCCTTTCTTCCACTACTCTTAGAAACAAAAATATGATAGTAAAAAGAAGCGAAGAGGAATAGAAGGGAGGAGTATAGATTAAAAAAAGAGTACTGTTTCTAATCTCCACTGACGACCTATTTTCTGATCACTGCCTCTGAGGCCTTAGCCACAGCTGCCATTCCATCAACTTGAGCTCGAAGAAACATTATGTAGTCTAGGGTTTCCTGAATCAACGAGATATCATCCATGAATTCTCCACCTGGTACAAGAGTCTTTAACACTTGAGTTTTTTTCTTTACCATTCTGGTGGCTATAGATTTAGCAAGAGCCACTTGAGGCGTTTTACTACTTCTTCTCTTCATCATCACTCTTCGAGCTCGGCAACTTTTCTTCAAGATCTTCTTGCTTCTGAATTGCTTGCCGGGCATGGTCGATTCCATCGAAACTTTCTTCAACCTCTCGCACTCGGGAGCTAACAAGTGTCCAACGAGGACTTTGTTGTCGCCTTGCTGTGAAGCATTGGCAATGAGTGCTCGACTCCAGTGAGTCCTACCATTTCTGGCACACGCTATGGCAATATCTGCCGATAACTTTATTGCCTTCTTCCTCTCCAGGACGCTCATGTCCTGCTTAGCCGTGCTGCATATTTGAAGACCATTTACCCATTTCTTGAGAAAGTCTTGCTTCACTGAAGCAGGAGCACGCATTCTGAAGAAGAAATTGCAACAGTACCATGAGAATTATGAGCCAATTCACAAGAAAAAGCTTTTCAGGAATCCTATCATAGTTCTACTACACAAAAATCAGGTTATAAACTGTAAAACATATCATGATGAACTAAACTTCGCTGTTCACAGTACTGAACTTCCGAAATAACATTCAGCAATGAACTTTTGAAGAAAAAGAAACAAACCCATCAAGAAGAAATTTATCAAACAAAAGACGACGAAACTACAAAGAAATATAACTAGGGTTTTAACACGGGCTTCCAGAGTCTAGACTCAACCTAGAACGGGAACATAATGGGATAGTGACGCCAAAAATCTCTAAAAGAGCACGTACCTTGTTGGATTATGATCTATCTAGCAAGTCTTGGTATCGAGAAAGAGCAAACTAGATATTCAGACTCTGACAGATAAGTGGAGACAATCTGCAGAGAGAGAGAGAGTTACAGTTCTGAAGTTCTCTTGCCTGCAGATCCAAGAAAGTGTAATCAATCCCACAGCTTGAGAGAAAGAGAGATAGTCATATGAGGGAAAGAAGAATGTGCAGAAACGCCCCCATTTATTTGCGGAAAGAAGAGATGTGGTGGGCCTCCGGAGAGAGACACAGCACATGCACGCACATGGCGGCCGTGGCCCACCGCACAAGGCCTCCTGAGGATATTATAATTTTAGGAGTTTATTTTTTCAGCTATTAATAATAACAACAAATATATTTTTCTTGCATTGCCAAGAATCGGACAGTTCTCGTGAGACGTGTCAATTGGTCTTTCAGGTCTTGATCCATCTCCTCGTGTATATATGCTTAGGTTTGATGTATATCCCCTAACGCGAAGTCCTGCGAACTTGTTCCAAACTTCTATACATGGAAGCCTTTTTAACAACATTAGTCATAAACATGTTCTATTTGTGTATAACTTGTCCAAACAATGGCCACATAAAATGTTTTAGTTCTGTTTTGTCCGAATCAGTATCGTGTCCATTAATTATATCTTCAAAATTGTGGCCAACGTGTCAACGTTTAGAAATAATTGTAATTCTTTAATTAATTAACTTACTTATCATATAATTTGTGACTTGTTAGATACGTATTGAAAAAATTATATAAAGTGAACACTTAAATAATGATAATTGTAAATCTAAAATTGTACATTGAATTAGGTTACATTGGAAAAGTCAGAAATATGATAAGGTTCTCAAGAAATTTTTTTCCTTCTGTGAACAAGCTTACATTGGAACCGAAAACTGTATATTGACAAAGCCGGAATTAGAAGGAGACAAGATTTGGTGAAAAAGGCAGAACTGAGAAACCAAAGAGATGTCTGAAATACACTTCTTGTTGGAAACTTTCTTCTTCACTCCCATGTAAAAAACAGTGAAGTCTTTAATGCAAAGATCCCTATTGCATCAGCTTCGTTAATGACCTATCAACAGTGTGTCGATTTGAGGAGGCTCCAGTACAAGGAAAGCTATGTACACACGACATTATTGACATTTCAGTAACTACCTGTTTCTTCAATACGTAGAGGCCATCAACTTTTGTTTACTCATTAGCTTATTTGGTAGGTAATACTCAAACTACCAAATATTTGTTCTTAATAACTCATACAATATATGCACCTCTAGTGCTACTTGTAAATGTAGGTTGATCACATTCATTTAGCAAACCTATCTTCCATGAATTTCAGTTGATTTTCTAATGAAGTAACTTACACATATTGAAGTTTATGCAAATTTCATTAGAATTCAATTAAGTTGATAAGTTGCAAGATTGAAAAGATGGAAATGTAATATACATTCAAAGTGGTAATGAAAAAAAGCAAAAGGAAAAAAAAAGAAACAAGATAATTGGGAATTTTTAAGTTGGGCAAGTGTGATGGTGAGAAAGAAGAATTGGCAGGATCCGGAAAACATGGGGAAGCACATAAGAGGAGCTAAAAGGGACCTACAGAGAAGACGAATTCTAGGGCATGAGATTTGGCTTTGTGCTATTGTAGTAGAGTAGAGAAGAAAAAAGAAGTCCCCCACATGGTCTCCACATGGAGGTTTCAAAAGTTGTGTAGTAGACTACTCTCTCCCAAACTTGCATATCTTCCTCAATCATTATTGCTTCTATACATCTCTAAACATAATATCACCCCTCTCTTTGTATATATTTTTCCAAGTCTTCTCGATTTATTAAAGCTTCTTTTTCTTCTTCTTTCATGTTCATATATATATGTTTTCAATGCTTTATATACATAAGCCTATCATTAATTAACTACAAATCCATGTCTTGAAAATAAAAAAATTAGCTACAAGAATATGATATGCTTCGGTTTCACATTATCGTACGCGTAATGAACACATACAAGCACAAGGAATGGTGCGAAATTGAAGAAGCACGATTTCAGGGATTGCTTCATCATTCCGGTTGAGTTATGCTTTAATTAGTCATGCTTGCAATATTTTACCTGTCAATGCACACCATTAAGAACATATAATCATGTACGTTACATAACACAAACTGTGCTCCAATTCATTTTTTGCTTTGACCAACATAAAATAATGAATGTAATTATTGATTTGAGCAACATTTCCTCCTATGTATAAGGAGGTCTCTCCTATATCAAATGGAAGTGAATACAAAGAGCTCATCCAAGCTCCAATTTGCTACGATTTAAAGTGAGAAATATCTTAACATATCGAAAGATTAAAAATAGCAGATGCATGGACAAAGAGCTAGCTTGGGACCATGCAAACTCATGTTTTCTTTTTTTTTTTTTTGTAAAATATTTATAGAAAGAAAGATCATATGCATGAGATATGATATAATATAATATATTTATAGAAACTAGAAAGAGAGGCCTCCACCTTTCAATTAGTCTGGCCGTATATAAGACGTGAAGCTCAAGCTGAGGTGTCAATCCCCCGTGATTCACGCCAACCATTTCACTTTTTTTGACTTATTTGTCACTGACTCAGTGAGAGTTCTCACTACAATAAATGACATATATATATATATATATATGTATATAATTTAACCAAAATAGGTTAAAATTTCCCTTAGTTTTTGTATTTTTCTTGTAAAATCATGAAGAACAAAATCAAGTTAGAAACTTTCAATTTTTGGATTTTAAATCATTATAAATTTTGAGCTTAACTTTACCTTAAAAACACTTTATAAAGGAGGTTTGTTATTGATTTATAAACATTTAAATATTCTTTATTTACTCTTCTTATACACTCCCCTTTATCACTAATTTATAAATCATTTTAACATTTTTTACTTACTCAATATGAGATTCTTAACATACTTCCTTTTAATTTAGAGCAGGACTAAACATTTAATGAGCGTATTAGTATGATAAATTTAAATCTAGCTCTACCCTAAAAAAATACCTTACAAAGGAAAGTTTGTCATTAATTTATAAATTATTTTAACATTCTTTCTTTGACCTTGGGATTCCTGAAATTCACTTCTCATTGTAGCTTCTTCACTTGGTATTCTTATTGTGGTTGAAATAACATAAATCATTTATTTTTTTGAGAATAATAATAATAATAGTAATATATTTATATTTTATGATTCTAAAACCTGTTTATAGATGTAATGAAAATATCTTTTTTTAATTATTATAACTTAAAAATTCGAAGCACGAAAAGAAATGGAAGAATGAATCGGGGAAAATGAAAATGGAAAAGCCAAAGACCACGCTCAACGGCACCCAGAGAGGAGGGAATGTAATGCGTAATCGAGTGCAAACGGGTCTATTAAAAGGAAACTGGAAGCGATTAAAGTGGGAATGATCGTGCACTCACAAACACAAACCAATGTACACACATGGATAGGGCCCACAGATGTCTTTCAAAAGGTTTACATGGCTACATAATTCAATGATGGAGAGTATTCCTGGTAAAGTCTAGTCAACCCAAGCAAACCTCGCTATTGGCTCTTTACGCCTACATCCACGGATGCATGTGACACCAAATATTGGCCATATAACATCCACTATATTTCTGTTTTTTTTTTCTAATATCTATAAATCTTTAAGTTAACTTGTTCGGGTCTATATAATAAATTAATAATTATTAAATTATATATTTTAAAGAAATTATTTAATGATTTTATTATTTTTAAATAATAAATTTAATTTAACTAATATCAGTTTTTACACAATAATAATATTCAATATAAATCTCGCTCGAACGCGGAATTTAGAAAAGTTTTGTAGTGCGCAGTCTTACTTTAACTAGTAGAGAGGTTGTTTCTAAATAAAATAAAAATGATTAACTTTTAATCACAACTTAAGTCTCATAAAGATTATTATTAATTGTTTAATACAATTAACCCCCTCTTTTGGGTCTTACACGACCTTCTTCTATTCCAATTTAATTGTTCAAATAAAGGTAAATAAGAAAGTTAATACAATCTAAATTTAAAGAATAAATTATGTACTTCAAGCATTGTTAGGGACTATAGGTACTCTTTAAGGGAAATAGTGAAAGAAAGCTAGACGACATTGGTCATATCTTTACAGCTAGAAGTCCATTTGAATAATTTATGTCCTTTTATTGGTGATAATGACCCTTCAATCAAGGATTTGGTCGCGTCTAACTCACTCTAATACAGATTAGGGACACCCTTTTCGTCTTCAAGAGATACAAACGAAATCTGTGGCCTATATTATTTTAAGCATTATCTAAAGAGTCCATCTAAGATAGACCAGCGGCTACAGTATATAAAAAGGGTTGCATTTGGACTGTATTGAATGAGGTTGCACTGTTCTATTGGCATTAGAGGGGAAAAGACTTAATTTAATCTTTGAAGTACTTTTATTAAAAATACATTTCATACTTCAAATTATAAGTAAATGTACGAACTTAATGGTCTCCGTGTGAATTAATAAAAACTGGTTAAGATGATAAATTCAATGACATTTGCTTTGATGGTGGAAATTTATTGAAACAGAGGCTCAATCAAACCAAAATCCCATGTGTACGGCATGTGCAAGAAAGTTGGTGATGAATTGATTTGATCGAGCGTGGTTACCTTAGCTAGAAAGTGTGTTTGACCTTCAACATAGTGGACAAGAACATCTTTTGGCTTGTCAATTTCACACCGAACTTTGATGCTTCCAAAAGAAAAAATATAAAGTATTATTGAAAACAACCAATCTGGGTCGACCAAATTATCCTAAGCAATAATTTTGCTTTTAAGTATTTACATAAACGAAATGCTAATTTCTTGTGATTCACCGATTTTTTTAAAGTATAAAAACAGTTCTGGATCTTTCATTTATTACATATTAGTGAATTCCAGTGAGTAATTTCATACATCATGTAATATTGGCTTCAGAAGAATATTATAAACTATATAGATAAATCAAAAGGCATAAAGAGACATTGGGGTCCAATTTGATTAAAGAGGTATTGTTTATACATACTTTATATGATGAGAGGTCTTTTCTAAAATAGATTAAAACTTACTACTTGTGTGAGGATGATATAACCGGCGACGGTCTCACGAGTTCACTGATTGCTGACAGTTACAAATACACGGTATTCTGGTGCAATGGCACTGAGATCACGTTCCTTACAGGCAAAAGATAATTACTAATCTTGGAATTCTTGCTTTTCCAACTTAAACACTAGTTATCCAAGGATTAACCACTCTGGATTATTGAAATCAACCTGAGACTGAGAATATCGGACTTCAGGCCCAGATCTTAATAAATTATGATTGGTGAATTTTGATCCGTTAATCACTGTTTAGCTAACCATGGCTAGGCTAGGGCATGTATGTGAATGCACACTGCTGTTATAGTTCATTTTCAAAGGTAGAAGTTTCTATCATATAGGCCAGCAGAACAGCCTAGCTCAGGTGAACGATAATGACTGATTGCTTGTCCTATACATGTATTCTTCTGTCTACGTGATTGTAATCACAGAGAGGTCCTTTTCTAGGAGTTAATACCACACACGTGCAGACATTTATCTTAACATGGACAATCCACATTTTCAACTTTGGAGATTTCTCAATCAGACGCTTGAATGACTTGATACAGGTTCTGGGCTCCAGACAATGGCTTCTTCTTTACTCCATATAGTTAATCCAGTAACACATATACACCGCAGAATGTACGCAAGTGATTCATACCGAGGTCCATCGTTGCTATGTTCTTGGAGATGTTTCTTTGCTTTGTTTGACCTTTACTCTATGGTTATTTCCTCTTTTGTTTTCTTGGTAGATCAGGTACAATATTTTAAATGGAAACCCTCCTTGATTACATCGCCTAGTCGAGATATGCTTTTTAACCACGGCCAATCCTGTCCGTTTCCTAGCTCCTATGATCGTGGGTCTCTAGCCATAAAGTCTAGCCACCCGAAGTTAAACTTCAAGCTCAAGGAAAATGATGCTTAGTGCGATTTGGTCGCCATATGCACCGCCCAGACGACAACCACATGTTCAACATACGTTTCAGATACGTTGTGGAGGATCATAGATGTCTATATTGATGATGACCATTTGTTGAAATGAAAGAACATAACCCGTTACTAAATTCCTGAAACTACTTGGCCCTTTAATAAGCACTTTAAGCGAGTTAGTTTTGTTCCCAGATTTGGTGCTTTTGTTCTTCGAATCTAGTAAATTTAAGCAGTCAAATCCTGATGTCTCACGTTTAAGTTTCACCAAGCAGGTTTTTGTATATGGCTCCCACCATTATGTATTGATTGCAATGATGGAGTGATCATTTCACATGCGAAGATAACTCCAACAAGCAAACATGGAACCATGACAAAAGGGGGCATATTATCGTACAGAAACAAGTAGACTTAGTTGTTGACACACTAATGTTAGAATCCGGTGGATGAACCGTAGCTTTCAGCTCTATAGTTGCATTACAGATTACTCCAAGAAAACCGGAAGAAAAAGTGGCGCTTCTGTTTAAGAGGACCCCCAAGAAGCCATAGAATAGGGATAGTAGAATCAAGTTACCACCTTTGCCCTATTGAGAAGGTACAAACCTAGTAAAAATCATAGAAACGACTCATTCCTTATAGCGACAATTCAAGCCTTTTATCTTGCAGATTGACTTAACATGAAGAACCCATTAACATGAAATATTAGAAATTGCGTTGTTTCTAAGCCACTTGAATCTTGATATTGACCCTTCGGATTGAGCATTCTAACCTAATATACACTCACTCGAACCTAGTCCCCTAGAGATTCCAACAAAACGAACAACAATAAAAATAGGTACCGCTTTGTTTCTCGCTTGCATGATGAAGCGGGGTATTACAGGAAGATCAGTATCTAATAGTTTCAAGACGAGACAGGATCTGACCATATCCTATGTCTGACTTGTTATTCGTCTAATCATTTACAAGATAGGCGTAAGCTTGTCAAAAAAGAGTTGTCAATTACAATGATTAGACTCCCTAACCTAAATACTGTTTAGTGAACAAGTTCCTTCTCAACATGCATAAAATGAAGTCTCATCAAGATAAGTGTCTGCTGCTGTGGTTGAGGATCAGTTGTCGCTTGTCAAGTACCATATAAACTAAAATAATTTACAGCCATCCTGGTAAAGATAAAAACAAGGACAACTCACTGAATCATGTTCATTCACCAGCTCAAGGACTTCTAGATATACACCTGACCACGTTTAGTGATGTATAACATCAACCAAACTTCAATCGATGAGCAGCTTCCTTAGTTGCGATTCAGGCATCGGCTTCACTGTTACAGAACAAACAAGTGATGTCAGACACTAAATGATATATTACGATGATAGTAGGAATAGGCTAATTGTATGAATATAAATATGGAAAATCGAATCACATATTAGGTCGATTACTGTTCTCAAGAAACAAGTGAAAGTATACATGATGAGGCACATGTAAAGATGCATCATCATTCATCTTATTACACCTCTGAATGAGCAAATATTATTCAGCTCAAAAAAAGTTGAGACCTTGAGCAGAAGAAGAGCGACAATTCTGGTAAACAATGTGCTTCACTGTTTCCCTGTGTAGTATTTTTGCTTGATCACCAGAAGTTCTAATTTCAGGAAAATCGCCCTCAGAGAACTTATCCTCCATTGTAATATTAGACGACTCAAATGTTGATCGATTGTTCTTTGTCATTTTCCTTGTTGATACCTCCGTGCTAACTTTCCTGATGAGCCGAATCCTTCCTAAAAATTCAATAGAAAAGAAAAGATAACTGTACCTAAAATGTATAGTCAGACAACAAAATTGATTAAAAAGTTAAACAAAGCTAGTTTCACAAACAGATTGCTCTGCATCAGACAGTAAACAAGCTTTGTAATTTACAATGAAATTTTAGTTTCAAAACTTGGATTCTAAGGGGTCATTAAGCAACAAGACTGAGCACTTGGTAGCCTTTCCAGTTGCAGCAAAACGGGCTCCTAAATCTTAGCCCAAAGTCCTTGAGTTGAGCCCCTAACCTATAGTTCATCGTCAACCTGAAGCTCCCTGACTTGTGATTTCAATTCTCAATATAAACGACCTGTGAAACTGGAAAACAATGATCCAATTTCACTGATTCCAGATCTGGAGCACAATTTTGCAAGCGGGTCTTAGTCTTAACCAAAACCTCTGATTGGAGTAACTTGAGTCTCAAATTATTATGAACAGGGGAGACAACAAACTAGCATTGTGGCAAGCCTGTCTCAACAATACTGTGCAAAAACTTTTGAAAATGGAAAGCACAAACATCCATGGCAAGGAATAGTACCTCTAGGAGTATTCTTCAGTTGAGGAACAAACAAGGGAGCGTACATGTAAGAGTCTGATTTCAAATACTCCTCAACCTTCTCCACTAATGTTTTACTCTTCCCTCTCATGTCACCATTCGTCATCTCCGCTTCTTGAAAAATATTAAACGCTCCATTAATGAGAAAACTGGAAAACTCACCATGTAAACCATGGAATGCCATGTCTTGAACAATATCATATCTAACTGAAAGATGATTTGTAATTGCAAACCTTTAATAGAAGAAGAGCCGAACTTTGACGCTAGAGAAGCAGAAAGTGGAGAAAAAAAGAGCGAAGCAAACATGTGAGAATCAGACAGAAGATAGTCAACAACTTTCTTGACGAAAGTTTCTTTCTTTCTCTTCATCGTTGGCTTCTTCCTCTTCTTCTGGCCACACAAAGACACTTTCTTCTCCATGACCGGTACCATTTCCACCAAATTTGTGAGAGCAGAAAACAGGAAGATATGAACTTTGGATGTTGGAACGATGGCACTAAGCCTCGGTATCCCGTAGAGGATCCGAAACTAGCCTTGAATTACACGCGTCATGTACCCAGAAGAGTCACCACACAAGTCCTTAGGGTTCGGGTTACGTGTACCAACCATAAGTAGCCATGTCCCGGACACATGGCAAGTGTTGAAGATTTATTGAATGGCACGTCATAGTGTACAACCCACGTAACAAGTGGTATGAAGTATGAACCTAACGGCCAGATTACCAACTATGGCTTAGTAATAGGCCTTTATGAGTTTGAATTATCACTTGGATGAGGCTCACTTATTGGCCCAAAGAAGAAACCCAATGTACGTCTATGCATGGTACCAAGGATTTCAGGCAAAGACGCCTCGATCTGAGAGTGTACTTGTTTATATCATTTCTTTGACGAAGCTAAAACTATGAACAGATCATCTCAATGCAGAATCTAAATACAATCACAAACTGAATGCAAAAGAAGCACAATTTCTTTTCTTTCCTTGCTAAAAATTTACATTCTTTTTCTACATTTTAGGTTTACAAACAATTACTTTGGTCAAGTAAAGACTAATACATGAGAATGAACAAGGACAGACTCACGAGTTCCAACCTTGCTCTGTACAGAAGTCACAGAAACTACACTAATTCAACAAACTGCGATCTGAAATGATAGGGCTGATCTATGTTTATCCAGAGGAGGCGCTACTAGACTGGTTTCATCCCAAGATTTCAACATTCTTTGTTGCCTCAGCACCAATTTCAGTTCCTATCATACAGATGAAAAAAGAGCCATTTAATGAAGTTAATTAAACATATCATTCAAGTTCCTGCATTCTTTAACGCAAGATTTTCAACAGTCATGCATAGAGTTGAGCCATACCATCTTTCTGCAACACCACGGGGGATAGGGGAGATATGATCTCAACTTCGTTCTCATAAGACTCCACAAACTCCTCGAATTGAACCTCCGAAGGGAGGAAATCATCAACAGCATCGAGATCAAAATTATCCGGTAGCAAATCTGCTACATTAGTAGCATCAAATCCATCATCCACAGCATTATCATCATAGAAACCATCAACATCCTGATGCTGACTGAGCCAGTAATTGCGGTACCCAGTTGAAGTAGTAACCAATTGCCACCACTCAGGTGAAAAATCCTCCACTTGACGATAAGCAGCAGGTATAAAAAGTGGAGCATCTGGGTTCAGTGTTGACCTTGATCTTGAGACCAGTGCCATTTCCTTCAATTTTCTTCTACCAAGTTAATCTGAACACCAAACTCTCAGATTTAGATCATGAAAGTGTGAAAAAAGATCACGTCGAAGAGAATTTGGAAAAGAACTGAAAAGTTGAAATCAGGAAGCTCGTAATCGATCAGAAAAGAAACAGAGAGAATTTTTATACAAGATCAAACACCAGCGGACAAAGATCTAACAATCAAGTGCAAATCATAGAGATCCAGCAATCAAGACCTTTAAAAAGAGGCTTCTTTGCTTACTGGTGAAACAACAGAAACCTTCCTTTATTTCAAGAACAGAAGGGATGAACTTAGTAGTCAAACAAATGAATTCATCAGAATTTTCAATTCCTCGACAAATTTCACAGCAACCCAACAAAAAACATCGAAAAATCTTGAGGAAAACACGACCTGATCTCACGATCTGCAGAAAGAAAGATAAAGTTTGCATCTTTTACCTTGAAAAGGGAAGAGTAGACCAAAACCGTAGCTGTTTGAGCTGTGTTGAATTCAGAAATATTACGACCAAAATTCGGGCACAAGGTATATAAAGGCAAATTGTGTAGTCGGCCATAAAATTAAATCCATTAATTAAAATTAAGAAAATAATAAAGTCACTAACCAGGGGGGGCGTCATAGACGGTGGGCGGGTGGGTCGTGCAGACTTTTGGATGTTTCTGTTGACTTCAGACATACAAGTTGCTCATACGCGGATCCATCCTGTCCTGTC
>JAOQMM010000008.1:410313-422475 GCA_027563515.1 Erythroxylum platyclados | reverse complement strand
GGCAGCAAGCCCATGTCAGAGCTTGATCGGGCTAGAGATAGTCGAAGCCCTAGCCCGTGCCTGATTCTGTTTGGCCAAATTTTTTTAAAATTAGAATGTCAAAATGACTTGGTTTTTGACAAAATGATATTGTTTTGCATATAAAAGTCATCCCTTAGGCCGAGATAGGCATTGGAAGTCTGACCCCAACCTCGGTCCAAGGTGCAATTTTTTTTTAATAAAATCGGACCCGAAGCTCGGTCAACTCAAGCTTGACATTTGATTTCGAGCTAGGGTGGAGCAGGTTGGGCCTGGCGTGGGCTCAGTTATCATCTCTAATTCGTTCACTCAAATTTATTTATATTATTTTTTATTTCAAGAGGATTTTAGCTCAATTTATTTCAATTATTTTATCTTCATAATAACTAGGATATAGTCCTATTTACACACGCCAATTTAATCTTCCCAAAATAACGGAATTTTAGGCACGGAATTTTAGGCTATACAAGTTATTGGTTAGAGACGTCTATTATTACAGCCGTCGCATGTAAATGGTACAAATCTGATTATGTCTAGGCTTAGAACAAACAAGTAGGAACTTTAACAAGATCTTTTGAATTAATCTAACATCACAATCATTTGATATTTAACAGTTTTGTTGGGTTTTTGACTAAATCTACCAGAAAGTTTGTGATGAAACAATCAGATAAATATGTCTAATCCAAATCTTTCTCTCTATTCTTCCTAGTATCTCTCGAACAACTTTTGACTATGGAGTAGTAATCTCATCACTCTTACCCTCTTCACTCCACTCTCCAAACCAACCTCATGGCCACCACTTGTCAAGATCATAGCGAAAACACGTGTTAGTTACAAATAACATGAGATACATAGAAGTGTGAAGTGAGATATATAGAAGTGCTTATTCACTTTTTTGTGATCATTCCCTGATCCTCACTCAGTGATTCACATGGCAGAGAATCCTAAAGCCGTGGAGGCAATAGCAGTAATGGCGGCACCTGCAGAAGAACCTAAAAAACCTAAAGCGAACAACGAAGCTCCTCAAGGGAAGAGCCTTTCGGGTCTAGTGTCCATTGTCACTTGTATTTTTTCTCTTCCAATTCTTGCCTCCGCCATATGGCTACTGTACATGAAAGATTATGATTGTGAGAAGCTAATAAGATTGCCCTCTTTACAAACTGGTCTTGGCATTGGCTTGATCTTCCTGTTCTTGGTCAGCAACGTTGCTGTGTTCTTAAGGTCTCGTCTCCCAGTTCCAGGCTTGTTTATGGTTATAGTCCCGCTGATCGTGATCCTCACTATGGGGCTAGCACTTGTGGGAGCGAACAAGTTGGAGAGTGGGAAGATAGTGGCCACACCGATGTGGTTCAAGCGCAAGATTCATCAAAGCCATAACTGGGAGAACATCAAAGCATGCCTTTATAGCACAGAAATATGTGAGGATCTCGCATCGAGGTCACTGGCACTGAAAGGTTTTGACTTCAGTGTAAAGAAACTATCGTTCATAGAGGTAGGTAGTCCCAATGTATATATAATCTGCATTAGTTCCGTGCGTTCCTTACGTGAAAGCACTTGATCAGTGTTTTTACTAAACTAATACTTGTTCTTGTTGCTGTGTTCTGTGAATGAAGTTCGGATGCTGTAAGCCTCCTGAAATATGCGGAATGGAGTATGTGAATGCCACATTTTGGAAGAGAGATGGACGCAGAAACATGGACAATCCATATGTTAGCGACTGTAATAAATGGAGCAATGATCCCATAAAGCTGTGCTATGATTGTGACACATGTAAACAAGGGTTTATGAAGACGATGGAAAGCAAATGGTGGAAGCTTGGACTTTTCCTCATTTTGACATCTTTACTTCTAATCGTTTCTCATATATTGCTATTCGTTGCTGTAATGTGGGAGCGTTATGGAGGGTAGTAGAACCATCGAGTCCTGAGGGAATATGGCTCTGTAGTGTTCTTTTTCTTTTCTTTTGTGGGTTTTTCTTAGATTTCGTTTACCTTTATAGCTGTTCTTTTCTTGTAGCTTAATAAAGTAAAACGATTGGAGTTTTAGTTATTTCCTTTTCCTTGTTTTTCAGCTTTTTTTCTCCTTCCACGTTTGCAAAATCTTAATTGGTATCAGATACTTGATTATAGCATTATTGAAGTATGTATGAACAGATTGGTACAATAGGGAAACATATGAACTTATGGAAATCCTTGAAGATATGAATTGCTGAGTTTTGATGAATAAAAAACTTAAGAATGTCGAATACTGTCATATCAGCTGTTATGCCAATATTAGAAACGTAGAAACTGAATACAATTCCTCAAAAGACAGAAATCTTAGCCATGTCAATTACCAGATTAGCATGCATGCATGTGTACCAATTGATTGCCAAGAAAGCATCCAGTATACACTGTACAAATAACCTTAATCTAAATTGTACACATGTTAAAGGTTGCAAAACCTACGATAAGCCTCCACAAGCTTACGAGCGGGCACAAATAGAAGCTTCATTAATTCAAAAACTAGCCATTTATATAAGGTGAGATTGTTCAACACCCTATGCTAGACACCAGAGGACAGAAAATGATGAACTTTAGAAAGGATAATTAGTCACGTTTTCTGATTAGAAACTGGCTCAAAAGGCTCTCCGACAGCCGAGTTGTTACCATTATTAGACAAAGCTACGTCGACAACAGAACCAGAGGCAGCTACAGTATTGGCAGTTGTAGTATTGGCAGCTGAATATGGCACTTCTACGGGGCGCCCGGCATCCATTTGAACAGGGGGCCTTCCATATGCATCAACGTAGTTACTACCACTATGCACATGGGGAGTGCATGAATGATCAGCACCTGCATAGCTGCTACCATATGCATTTGGAGCTGATATGGCAAATACCAGCAGTTTAGAACAAGCAGGAAAGAAAATGCTATGTGAAGTTTTAGACCAAAAATAACCAAAAAAAAGGTCAGGAAAACCTACCACGAACTCTTGTCTCAGCATTCATGACCTCAGCATTCAACTTTTCCACCTCTCTTGCCATTCCAATTAGATCCTGCTCCATGACCTGCATTTGTTGGACCATCTCTATGTTTGTTCCTTTTTCGTGCTCAAATATAGCTCTGCTCAATCCAAGGAGAAAATTAAGTTCTCTAACACTCGCAAAACAATATAGTGACAAACATAGCATATCTAAATGTCAACTATAAGATCAGTGAAAGTACAAGCATCTATGCTTACAAGATAACAACTCATCAGAAACTAATCATTGAAAGTAAAAGCATCTATGCTTACAAGATAACCACTCATCAGAAACTAATATAGTATCAACCCATTACACCAGCCGTGATGCAAATTTGGTGAAATAAACCACCCTTTTCCTTCACCTCCAATGCTGTTTCCACCTCTCCCCCAAACCCCGGCCCCCCAAATTATAAAACAAAGAGGTAAGACATTTATCTCCCATTTTATTTACATCTTCTAAGGCACCTCTTCATTAGAAATTTAGAATACAACAACTGGCATATCTCGGTCCATTGTAATCTGAAAAAACTGATTAATTCAAGTAGAAGCAAAGGAATATTCAACAGGCAATTGATGAGACAACAAGGTTGAATAACCAGAAGGGTAAGCATGGAACAGTAAGGATTAATGAGCAGCAAAACACTGATATATTGGACAAAATGCTGAATTACTAAACAAACAGATACAGTTAGGGACCAAGTCCAGATTCTATCGCATCTGCATATAGAGGACAGGTGCCAGAGGAGGAGTTCAGATTTTCAACAAATCTGTAACTTAACAGTTAATACTCTTTCTACTCAATAATTATCATATGAAAAGCAGAAAGAAATTTTGTGATCATAGTACACTCATGACTCGTTATAATGAAAAGAATAATTGTAAGAACATTCATGACTTACCGTAACCTCTTATATTCACGCTTCACATTGTCACGCTCAGCAAGCAAATCTGGTAGACTCCTTATATCCGTATGCAGTTTTTTCAACAATTGCGGAGCCTGTAAAAGTTGTACAGCCAACGCCTCTCGTTCTTTAAACAGGCTCTGTGCCTCCATATGTGCCTGTTTCAGCTCATTTTTCACATGCTCACCAACCCTAATATCTGATTCCATTTTTGCAATCTTGTCCCGTAAAATCATAATCTGAGCATCACTTTCATTTTGTATGCTTCTTATGTGCGTCCTGAGTCGTTGAGCTTCCTGCTGAGTAGCGACAAGGTCCTGCTTCAAGGCCACCTGACTATCCACAAGTCTACGATTATCCAAATCAAGTTGTTCAATTTCAGCTGCCTGAACAGCAATCTTACTCTCTAAAAGATCAAGAGGAGGAGATGAACCACGTTGGATCACTGTTGGTGCATGGACAACACGCCTCTCTACTGTTGATGGGATATGCCCTCTTGCAGCCATTAATGTGAAAGTTCACTTTAACTCAAACAATCACAATTTCTGAAGTGTAAATCCCTGTTTGCAACAAGAGAAAAGTTGAACCAACAATAGCTAATTGAACAACATCTTGGTGACTTAAAAAATCCATTAAGTTTTGGCTGCGGAGGCTCTAACTACGAGCATAAACCAGTGCAGAAAATGCACACATACTTCAGAAAGCATCTAAATTCTCAGTTAACTCATCCCCTGAAATCGCAGCAAAGATAAGGCATTTCACGTTTAACCAAAATTTTAAAAACACTCTTCAGATAACGTCTAGCATATACCTAAGTTAGACATTCACTTCCTTTGAGAAAGGACTACAATGACACTGCCCAACAGTCCCCATGTCCCATCATCATAAACTTATATTCACAAATAACAGCATTACAAGTTCTAGATTCTATGTCAAGCATTGCAAGCTCTAGTCTTTATGTCCCTTATGTTATATTCAGTAAAACAAGAAGCCAAATTTAGCTAAAAGTATCATCAATCCTACAAAACAGAGACACAAATTAGCGAGTCTGAGCAGGACAAAAATTGAATTTGCGAAAAGCTTTCGACTTGAACCAAATATCGAATTTTTGAACGAACGAGTTAGAAACGACTCAACACAGAAGAAAATCACCAAGATTTTGATTTTCGAAGCAATAACCTAAAATCTAGAATCTTTTAGACACTAATGTGAAGGAAACAACAATAGAAGTGAAAAAGATGATGCACAAAGTAAGGAAGAGTCAAAGTACCGGGGACGGGACTCGCCGGTGGAAAAGAATAGCGTCGAGAATTTGGTCGCCGATATTAGAGACCAGAGACCCTTATTATCAAGGATTTATACTTCCTCTCCTGAGCAAATATTTCTGTTGCTATTTTAATTTTTAAATTTGGGTTGGAATTGACTTATTTCATAAATTTGTGTATTAAAAAAATTATATTATCTAATACATTGCAAGTAAATTACGTATAGGTATTCGTAATTAATTTGATATTTTTATTAAGAATGTAAATAAATTTTATTTTAATTACTTTTATTTTATTTAAACCTTTTATCTATTTTTTATTTACATAGAACTCCTAATATTAACAACAACAATCATTCAATGCATAAGATTACGGATGGAAATAGGCTGGACAGGGATAGGCTCACGCTGCGCCCGACCCGTAGCCTACCCATGGCCCAACGGACTAGCTCAGCTTGTCTATCTTTTTTTAAATTTATTTTGATAAAATGACACGGGCCAACGGGTCTTAGCTCAAAGCCCGACCGGTGGCCCAACTAACCCGGGTCAAAATCGGGTCGAGCCAAAAATGTCATCCCTATACAAGATTCCCAGCTTTATCAAGGTTAGGAGAGAGACATTAATTGTACTCAAACTTCTCTTTGGAATTAATAAATAAAGTGATATATATTTTAATTATTATTAGTTAACAAATTTATACTTGACAAATGTTCTTCTTCTTTTATTTTGATTGATATTGTTTGTACAAGGAAACAGACCACCTATTCTATTATCCTGTTCTAATCCTATTTCATGAATATCTGTCCATCAAATAAATGGAACTTATATACATGGCGACTTGTCTGATTCCAGTTCCAAGCTTCGGTAGGTGACACTGGATGTAAATCCTGAAAGACATATGTACATATGATCAAGCTTAATTTTTAACATTCCACTCTACCAGCTGGTAAGTTAGGAACGTGGATGATCATTATCATGGAGGTTGATTCAATGGTGGATATAACTACCTACTCATGAGCCTCCGTTGATGACCTTATCAGCATTCCTGCTAACATGCTTTAACATGTTCAGCTCAGTTCATTTTCGTCAACTTCCCATCAACAGAGCAGCATAGGCCAATCATACTACATTACCGTGGATGATAGTGGCTTCATAGTGTTCGGCACCCCCCATCCTAGTAACCTCGAGACCAACAATGGTGTCTGCAAAACTATTCCCACTTTCGGTTTCTTGAGCTTATCAGCAAAAAACCTTAAAAGACGAGTGTTCATGATCATACACTTTTCAAAGATGAAGCATAAAGCAGCCATGTCCCCCCACTACTTCCTGCTACAGTCTACACGCTTTTTAATTGTTAATTTGTACTAACATATCCCAGCCTACAAGTATATATATACCTCCATCTATTTTAAGTACTATTAGATAAATAAGCAAGTTCATAGTATTTGATACATTCGGCTCTTTGGTAGGCTTATTACTTAGGATGACCAACTTGAAGGTTTTGGCACTTCTTGCCTTGATTGTTTGCGATCATGGCAACTGCCAAAAGGTGAAAGCCGGACTGCAAGGAAAGAGATGGGAGTAGACCTTGACGGATTAGGGGTTGGGATCGGTGTTGGTCTGGGTCTTGGGCTGGATGGAAGTGGATCGGGTTCTGGGTCCAGTTCAAGTTCTTTCCCTTCTTCTAGTTCATGGTTAGGTGGCTCAGGTGGAGCCAGGTTAGAAGTCGGTCATCTGCTGGGTCCTATGCATTGTTTAGAATACCGTACCATGTCATTCGTACTAGTAAAAAATTGGTACCGAATCAAACCTGATACAGTATTCGTAATATTAGTCCTATGCCGAGTCAAGGTCTGAGTCGAGTGGCTTAGGTGGTGCTGAGTTAGAAGCCGGTTCATTGTTTGGTCTGAAGCCGACTGCAAGGCTGGTTCGGAGTGGTGATGGGTTAGAAGTTGGTTCATCTGCTAAGTCCTATGTTGGTTCTAGGGCTAGATCGGGTGGTTAAAGTGGTCTCGGATTAGAAGCCGATTCATCTATCGGATCCATGCCAATTATAGGATTGAGTTGGTAAGTACAAAAATAATAATAATATTTTAATAAAAATTTTATTAAATTTGAAATTTAAAAAGCTTAAAAATAAATAATTATTTTTTTAACTAATAAAAAGATTATTTTCGATAAATTTAAATGCGAATCAAGAAATTAGCACCTCAAACCAGAACATCCTATTGTAGTGGCATTGTTAAAGATTTTGTCAAAAGCACAAGTTGAAGTGTTCAAAAAAAAAAAGATTATGAGTATCGTGTTTTATTATTTATAATATTAAAAATTATTAATACTATCATTGCAAATCACATTGTTTTTAAATGATAGTTTACTCTTAACTTTTGTGAAAAATATTAATTATAACCGAGAAAAACTAAAACTTAAGTAGAATCTTCTTTTAAATAAATTTATTAATTTTTAGGATGATAGTGACTTGTATTTTTTTTTAAATGTTATTATTACATAACCCCTGAACCATTTATTTGTCTAAATTGGTTAACTATAATGTTTAAGAAACACATAAGAAAAACCAAATTTAGAGAAAAACCTTACGAATGAAGGCGACTTGGAGCTAACATTTTAGTGGAGTTTGGACACTTTCACAAAGCCTAACATTTTTCATAAATTCCTGCAATTTTTAAGCATTGTTGATAACTATTATTCTATCTTTCAAGTCCAATTTTAGAAGTGATAGTTACAGAACTTATTCCGATTTCGTACGGAGGTTGCGGATTTTCCAATATCGGAAAAGAAAACACAAACTTGCTCCAATAAATTGGCCAAGCATGGAAAGGGACGGCTTGCAACAACGGAGCCTATTCCATTATCATCCTTAAATAGAGTCCTCTCGTATGCTTTACTTTGAACAATGGTATTGCTTTAGCTTTACTTTACACAATGGTATTGCTTTAGTGTTAAGACAATTCTCCATACGTGTGGGAGTAAAAGCTTTACTTAACATTTACTAATCTTCATAATAGGCGCTTTGTACATGAAGCCATTTATAAATAATATGGTATATAAATATGGTCAATTTATATGTCCAAACTAACAAAAACTTAGATATTGGCAACATGAATTAGATGTTGGTTACATTAATCAGTTAATTAAGTGCTTCATCAAATGACGTGTTCCATAACAAAGTTATATTTATCTTTTTTAAATAGATATATCTTTACAATTTTAATTTCATCTCAATCGATAGAATTATTTAGTAAACAAATGGGTAAATATGCTTTCAAATTTAAATTTAAATTTAAATTTAGAAAACTAAATTAAAAACTATAACTAATTAATAAATATATTTATGTAATTTCATTGTATAACCATACTTCTTTTTCTCTTACCTACTACTCCTTCATAACGTATTAATACGGGTATACAGAAATAACAAGATTATATAAAATGCCAAATCAATCATAGAGATTATACGTAATAGGAGTTTCTTGTCTTGCAAGATCACTCACTGAAAGTGATTAAAAAAGCTCATCATCTTATCTATTTATGTGAAATATAGTCGAACCATTGATGGGGTTTGTTACAAAAGTTAAAAGAGGAAAAGCATGTCATTAATAAAAGCAAATTATGGTTAATCATTGACAAATGGCGTCGACAGCTTATAACGCTCTGAGAACAGCATTTGTGCTTCCAATTGTCAATATCTCTTAATATAATAATAGCTCTGAATTTTCTATACCCACTTTGGCTTAAATAAACACAAAGAAATATCAGATTAATCATTTTATTAGTATAATATATAGTGCTAATTACTAAAAAAAAGCTCAAAATTTTGTCAAAATTTTAATTATAGTCCGAACTTTAAAAAGTAACAAATAAAATGTCCAAATTTTTAATTTATTCAATTTTAGCTCAATTTTTAAAAAATGGCAATAAAAATGTTCAAACTTTCAATTTTCTTCAATGTTAGCCCGACGTTATCTGTTGTCTTTTGATACTCTCAGTCTTTTGTTTTTATCAAACTCTTTGTTTTTAATTCGTTCTCCTGATGCCCTTAGTATGAAGGTGGGGCTGTGTAATTTGAAAATTTAAGGGTGAGGGCATCAAGAGAACAAAATGAAAATGATGAGAAAAACTGAAATCAAAACGTAAGGTTATTAGAGTTGCGTAATCTGATTTAGGTCATTTTTATACAACGAAGTATTTTTAATTATATGATTAAAAAGACGTCGTTTCATTAATCTTCATTTGTTGTGTTAATTTTGGCTCAAATGTATTAATAGTAAGTTTTTCCAAACACGTGACAAGTCACGTCAGCAGATTTAACGGAAACATTAATGTCGGGTTAGAATTGAAAAAAATTGAAAGTTTGAACATTTTATTGTTACTTTTTAAAGTTCAAGTTAAAATTAAAAAAGATTGAAAGTTTGAGCATTTTATTAAAACTTTTTAAAGTTTGGGTTATAATTAAAAAATTTACAAAATTTTGAAATTTTTTAGTAATTAAGCTATATATCGTTGGCATAACTTTGGTGAGTGAAATAGCCCGTTGGGCGAAACATGCTGTTGGCCTAACTTCGGTGGACGAAAGACCTTATGGGCTCAACTTCAGTGGGTGAGGCATCCCGTTAGCACAACTTCGTTTGCATAACTTCAGTGGGCAAAACACCCTGTTGGCACAACTTCGATTAGCGAAACACCCCCTTGGCACAGCTTCGGTGGGCAAAACAGCCCGTTGGCACAACTTTATCGAGCAAAAAGCCCCTTTGGCACAACTTCGGTGTAGAAACAACTCGTTGGCATAACTTTGTTGGTCGAAACAACCCCTTGGCGCAACTTTGGTGGGCAAAACTGCCTGTTGGCACAAATTCGATGGGCGAAACACTCCGTTGGCCTAACTTCAGTGGGCGAAACACCTCGTTGGCACAACTTCGAATGCTGAAACAACCCGTTGGCATAACTTTGTTGGGCACAACTTTGGTGGGCGAAACAACTTGTTGGCACAATTCCGTGTGAAATAGCCGATTAACACAACTTCAATGGGCGAAAAAGCCCGCTGACAAAGCTTCGGTGGGCAAAACACCCCATTGGCACAACTTCAGTGATCGGAACAACCCGTTGGCATAACTTCCATGGGTGAAGCACCCTATTGGCACAACTTTGGTGTGCGAAACAACCGGTTGGCACAAGTTTGTGTGAAACGTTCGATTGGCACAACTTCGGTGAGCTAACCAACCCATTGGCACAACTTCGATGGCCGAAACAGCCCATTGGCACAACTTCGATGGCCGAAACAACCCTTTGGCATAACTTCAGTGGCCGAAACACCCTGTTCGCCCAACCTCAGTGGGCGAAACACTCCGTTGGCACAACTTCGGTGGGCAAAACACTACTTTGGCCCAACTTTGGTGGACGAAACAACCCGTTGGCATAACTACGATGGGCGAAACAATCCGTTGACACAATTTTGATGGGCAAAACAGCCCCTTGACACAACTTCGGTGGGCGAAACACCCCAGTGGCACAACATTAGTTGCCAAAACACCTTGCTGGCACAGCTTCGGTGGGTGAAACAACCCGTTGGCACAACTTCGACGGGAGAAACACCTCGTTGGCACAACTTCGATGGGTGAAGCAGCCTGTTGGCACAACTTCAATGGGCAAAGCAGCCTATTGGCACAACTTTGATGGTCGAAATAGCCCATTGCCCCATTATCGATAGGCAAAAAAGCCCGTTGGCACAACTTTGGTGGGCGAAACAGCTCGTTGGTGCAACTTCAGTGGGTGAAACACCTCGTTCACGAAATACCCCCGTTGGCATAAGTACTGTGTGCGAAATAGCCAGTTGGCATAAGTTCGTGCGAAACATCCGATTAGCACAACTTTGGTGGGCAAAATGCCCCAATGGCACAACTTCGGTGATCGAAATAGCTGGTTGGCACAACTTCGGTGTGCGAAACAGCCCGTTAGCGCAACTTCGGTGGTCGAAACACCTTGTAGGCCCAATTTCGGTGGGTAAAACACCCCATTACCACAACTTCGGTGGGCGAAACAGCTAGTTGGAGCAACTTTGATGGGTGAAACAGCCAGTTGGAGCAACTTCGATGGGCGAAACAACCCGTTGGCACAACTTCGGGGTGCGAAATAATCTGTTGGCACAAGTTTGTGTGAAACATCCGATTGGCACAACTTCGACGAGAGAAAAACACTGTTCGCACAATTTCGATGGATGCAATAGCTTGATGGCAAAACTTTGAAGGGGAAACAGCCTGTTGACACAACTTCGGTAGGCGAAACACCTCGTTGGCACAACTTCGGTGTGCGAAACAACTGGTTGGCACAAGTTCGTGCGAAACGTTCGATTGGCATAACTTTCGCAGGTGAAACACGGTGTTCGTACAAGTTCGGTGGGAGAAGCACCACGCTGGCACAACTTCGATGGGCAAAACACTGCTTTGTCACAACTTTGATGGACAAAACAGCCTGTTGGCACAACTTGGGTGGGTGAAATAGCCCGTTGTCACAACTTCGATGGGGGAAACAGCCCATTGACACAACTTTGGTGGGTGAAACAGCCAATTGGCACAACTTCGATTGGCGAAACAGCCCGTTGGCACAAAGTTGCTGGGTGAAACAGCGATTTGGTACAACTTCGGTAGGTAAAACACCCCGTTGGGATAGCTTCGGTGGGCGAAATACCCTGTGGGCATAACTTCGTTCGGGGAAACACCTCATTGGTACAACTTCGATAGGCGAAACAGTCTATCGACACAACTTCAATGGGTGAAATAGCCCATTGGCCAAACTTCGGTGGGTTAAATTGCCCGTTGGGACAACTTTGGTGCGCGAAACATGCCATTGGAACAACTTCGGTGCGCAAAACAACCTCTTAACATAACTTTGGTGGGCGAAACACCCTGTTGGCACAACTTCATTGGGTGAAACAGCCCGTTGGCACAACTTCGATGGG
>JAOQMM010000008.1:381105-392125 GCA_027563515.1 Erythroxylum platyclados | reverse complement strand
CGATCTAGATATAGGGAATGACTCCCTCTAATTGAAAAAAATCTAAAAAAGGTTGGGATCTTGGACCAACAGAACCCTTTCTTATGGTGGGAAACTCCAACTCTGGAAGTCTGTTATTGGGTCAATGCAAACCTACTGGTGTTCCCATATTTTCCTATCTACAGGCGTGGGTAAAACAGTGGAAAAGCTTATTAAGCAGTTTCTATGGGGTAAAGGACAAGTGGAGAGAGGCTTTGCTAAGGTGAACTGGAATTATATTTGTCAACCGAAGAGTATGGGAGGGTTAGGGCTGGAGTCTGTTAGAAAAAGTAATAAGTTCCTATTGATTAAGGGGGTATGGAGAATACTTGGTGATAAAGAGTCTTTGTGGATTAAGTGGATCCACCACTACATTTTAAAGGGAGATAGTTCGCGGGTACTTAGCTCCAAAGAAAGCTACTTTTGGTTTTTCAATCAAATCCTGAAATTAAGAAATGAAGTTCAGTCATTTATTACTTGTAAAGTTGGGGTAGGTGATCGTATTTCTTTATGGTACAATAATTGGACAGGTCATGGAGTCCTTATTCATAACCAGTTAGCTAGAGAATTATTGGCAAGAATCTCTAAGAAAGCCAAGCTGAAGGAGATTATGCAAAATGGTAATTGGAATCTTTCAGCTGAAGAGATGAGAGTTCTCCCTATCCCTCATAACCAAAGCTTTGGTGAGGAAGATATTTATTTATAGAGGGGACATCTGATTTCGGATATTCCTAACAGAAAAGCAAAGGAGCTAATGAATGGGGAAGGAATAAGAATGGAATGGAGTAAGATGGTGTGGAGCAAAGTGCTAAGACCGAATACCAGTTTCCTACTTTGGCTAGCAATGCTGAATAAGCTTAGCACTATGGACAGACTGAAATTTCTCTCCTCTCCTAAGCATTGTATACTATGCAACTTAGAAGAGGAAAATAAGGATCATCTATTCTTCTAGTGTACCTTCTCTAAAGAGGTATGGGTGAGGATTTATAATCTATGTGATCCTAGGTCAACTCCTTTCTGCTTAGTAGATGTAATATACCAGCTATCATAGAGGTCGATGGTTATCTATGACAAGGACATAACTATAGTGGCAGTAGCAACTGGTGTTCAAGAAATCTGGAACGAGCGTAATAATAGAAGGTTCCTAGGGAAATCAAGGAACTCAAGTTCTCTGTTTGACCTTATATCAGCCAAGATCAGAGAGCAACTGATTCTTCATCAGTTGGGAACTAAGTGCAGCAGAAGAATGGCTATCACCTGGTGTCTATAGAAGATAATAGAAGCTACGGTTGGGATCAGGGAGGGGGTAATCATGCATGTACACTGTCCTACAACAACAAGAGTAGGAAAAAAGAGTAAAGAATTGATAGGGAGCTTACCAGTGAGTGTTCCAAAAGCAGATCCTTTTCGAACCATCCCCAGATCCAGAGCCTGAGGTATGTGAATTTAGAAATGTCGAGATGATTTCAGGTAAAGACTAAGGATTAAAGGTTCACCTTAATCGACCACGAGTCGATGTTGGGAGAAGGAGCTTCCCTGATAGCCATCGTCTCCAAATCGCCAAATAGAAGGTAACCCTAATTGGGTAACCTTTCGAAGAGTATCGAGAAAGTGGCTAGAGTCTTTTACTTTTTTTGTTTTTGTATATCTAAACGCTGAGTATTAGACGATTATTGAAACGCCCATTGGAACTTATGCCTACGCAGTGTTTTATGGTCCTATTGTGGTCCTTTGTGGTTCCTCTGATTGTATTATTCTACTATTAATGATACTTTTAATTTTTCCAAAAAAAAATAAAAGGCATGTTGCCCTTCTTTAAAGGACTGCATGTAATTGGCCCAACCAAAATATAACGTTTTCATGATAGCTATTGGGCTCATTACAGGAGTCCATTTGAATGAAGGTCCACATATTTCCCATCATGCCATGGCCGAAACAATGTGGTCTTTTTAATTATGCTATTTAATAACCTTAACCCTACATTAATTGATTTTAACAAATTGTTGAAAATTAGAAAACACGGTTAGAGTTAACGAATATAAAATAAATTCATTTCATAAAAAGGGATTTATGCATTTTTATTAACTAATAATTAATTTAGATCTTTTATGTAACAGAAACTCCCCTGCCTTCTGGCTTTTGCAAAACCAAATGCTTACTCAAAACCGAAAGAACTTATGTTTAATCTTCTAACTACGTACAGTGAAATTTCTATGAACTGTGGGCTGAATACAACTTCGACATGTTTGATCTAATAATACCCAGATTGGCAAATGGAGTTTGCATTTCGCATAAGATCGATGATGGAGTCTCCACATCGACATTTATCATGAACTGGCTCTCTCCGACATTTCAGAACTTGAGTTGCTTCCATTTTTTGTCTCCGATACTGTGGTTCCTCCCCAAAAGGAGCCTTTAAACCTGACACCATCACCAATATTATTAAAGATGAAATGTAAAACAACAAGGTACATGTTTGATCGCTTTGCTTGGGAAAAAGTTATAACCCACAGCATGAAAACCACCATCGAAACTTGAAGCTGTGACAGTGTTGATCTAGAAATGTTGACAAAAGTTTGTAGGTCGAAGTCAGGGCACGAGAGACAGTCAGCTGTTTTCCATGCCCTGAACTTGCGAACAAGGTCTGTGCCACTTTTGCCTGAAAACTACATTGGAAATCTTTCAGGTAAACGGAGGATGGTAACAAATTTGTCTCTACAACAAGATTTCTTTGGGCTGAGCCTAAACTGGATAGGACTATCAAAGAGCCAATTTTAACAAGTTTGTCTCTACAACAAGATGCCTTTGGGCTGAGCCTAAACTGGATAGGACTATTTCAAAAGCTTCTCAGGCATACACTCGAATCGGATATACCGAATCTCCCAATTTCTAAGTTTTTTTTTAATATTCTCTAATATTTTTCTTAAAGAATATATGGAGTTTTGTTAAACCCAGAAATTTAAATAAGAAAAGAGAAAAAAAGTACAAAAAAAAAAGAAAAAGCCCAAAGAAATGGGGAGCAAAGTACGAGTGTGGCAGTGCAAATCATCAGCTCTGCTATTGCTCTCACCTTCTTTCACTGCCACTCCTCAACAAATCCGCTTCACATCATTTACTACCTCCAGCCTCCACTCTATGCCCTCCAACGCTTCCTCCTCCGTCACAGCAGTTCGCGGTGTCTCCGATGATGCTGCTTCGCGGTCCCCTTCTGCTTCTTCCGCCGTCGATTTCCTCTCCCTATGTCACCGGCTTAAGGTATTGTTTCTGTCAATAAAGTCACATTCTTTTCTGTTCCTTCTTATTGTTGCGCCTTTTTTGTTGCATTTCTGAAATCTTCGTTGTTGGGTTTCTTTCTTGTTTGTTTTTTTTCTTTGAGTAGACAACTAAGAGAGCTGGGTGGGTGAAGAGAGATGTAAATGAACCGGAGTCGATTGCTGATCATATGTACAGAATGGGTTTAATGGCTCTTGTTGCTCCGGATATTCCTGGCATAAATCGAGACAGGTTCAGATTGTTTTAATGTTTTAGTCTGCTTTGTTTGTGTACTTCAACTTCACGTTTGATTGAAGAAGTTTAGTTCTTGGTGATTTTTCAGATGTGTGAAAATGGCCATTGTTCACGATATTGCAGAAGGTACTTGTTCCACTTGCTTTTTTTCGTCATATCAAAATCAGATAATCAGAGTTCTGGTTAATATAAGTATTTGATACTATAGGGTGGAGATTTGTACTTTGGCGGTGCCCAAACATCTTGTTCCCTAGGGCTTCAGTTAGAACTTAAAACATAAATTTGTTTCCTTTCAACGGAACTACTGGTTGGATTTAGTCATGCCACATTATGTTTTAATTTAAGTCACTTCTACCTGAATCCAGCCTGAGGTGAAAATTATGCTGTCAATCTTACCCTTTAATGTTTTGGTTATTAAGATGCTTCTACTCAACTGGAGTCTTTGTCTTTCTTTTTCCCCTAGTTAATGGCTTCATAAATATCTAATTGTCCTTTTCCAAATTATTTGAGCAGCCATTGTCGGTGATATAACTCCTACGGACGGGATCTCAAAGACAGAAAAGACTAGACGAGAGCGGGAGGCATTAGATCACATGTGCAAATTGATAGGTGAAGGACCAAGAGGTACTTCAATCATACTCTTTTCATCTCATCGCATGTCATTCATCCACTTTTTGTGTGTTCGTATGTGTAATGTTATTAAAGTTGTTTTCCAGCTCAGGAAATGTTTGACTTATGGATGGAGTATGAGGAAAACTCTTCATCCGAAGCTAAACTTGTGAAGGATTTTGACAAGGTACATTGTATTAGGAATACTATTGCTTGAATTGGCAGCAAATTAGAATGTGTCTAGTAATGGGAGATATTTTGGTGGTTTTCATTATAATTAAAACACGCAATACTTAGCTTCTGTTACTTTAAAGCATGATCAGTAATCTGATTTTGCATTTTCATCTACTGTTTTATTTAGGTGGAGATGATACTTCAAGCCTTAGAGTACGAAAAAGGTGAGGCATGATGCTGAAAGTTTTGAATTGAAAGTCATACTTGTGCTGCGTATAGTAGTTAAAATCAAATTGTACTTTCTCATTTAAGCATTGTGGTGCAACTAATGAGTACATCCATATGCAAAGTTTATATAGTTATCTTTGGATCTCCCCGTTGTCACTGATATGTAACATCAGACCAAAAAAATTATGTGAAAAATTGTAGAAATTGCAGTTTTCTAAAATAGCATTCTGAATTACGTGGTGAATGATTAATGTTTTCGTTTGTCTCGTAACAAAACCTAATTACTAGCTGACATTGCACATGCTTCTTATCCTGCGAATTTGTTGTCATGTTCACTGTAATTTGGGACAGGAAGGCTTGATTAGATCACCATTTATGTGCAATTGTCAGTTTATTAAATATTGACATTGTTTCTGGATCTATGTAGAGCAAGGGAAAGATCTGGATGAGTTTTTCCAGTCAACTGCAGGTGTGTGAATTCTGCGCTCAATCTCTAGTCAGTCTGCATTTTCACATAATTAATTATGACCATGATCTTCCTTTGTTTTTCCATGCATCCTTAATCAAAGTCAACAAAATGGTATTTGATTTAGAGAAGCATCATTAGCATCTACCATTAATAGGATACCAAGTAATCGACGCAACTATCATTTAAAATTGTTTGCAGGCAAGTTCCAGACTGATGTGGGCAAAGCTTGGGCCTTGGAAATTGTATCAAGAAGGAACAAAGAGCACTAGTTTCTTACTTTGAAGTCTTTAATACTGCTTTACTAACTCCCGTTGTACTGTACAATATAATGAATTAGATACTTTAGATGCAATTACGAGTAGTTCGATTCACAATACTTTTGGACCTTTAAGGCTTTCAGATTCTGATTATTGTTTAGAAGAAAAATAAATCTTCGCCTTGGAAAGTTGTATCTCAAGCATTCTAGTTCTTTGGCACTATTGGCTTTGGTAGGTTCCAATCAGAACTTTTAAGGGGAAAAAAAAATCTAAACGTGAAAAAGATTACAGAAATTTTGTTGAATAAGTTTGCTACGGAAGAAACATAACTAACTACTTTTCCTAAAAACTGGGATCTCAAAAGATAGTGGGAATACTTAATAAGCATTCAAACTTTATCAAATCTTATTAACTCAGGATAACAATTCTTATCAACTCAAGATCGGTCAAAATATTTTGGATTATTTCGTGGCACCTTAAGGTGTTCAGGAAAGAGAGTCAGTTGTTGCTTAAGTGATTGGCTAGGTGAAATTTGCTGTCAGCTCACTTGATCATCCCTCATCCTTTGCAAGGCTAATTACTTCCTTCAAAGATTTTGGTTTAAACCTCTGAATGCCACCTGCGATTTCTGCCTTAGAGTCTACCCATGAATGTCCCGCTAGTAGCTTTTGTGTCCAACCATGTACTCGGTTACCTAATCTCTTGAATTCCTGCTAGCAATTCCGTAAGAATCCAACTTGCCTTATTTTGGATAAGGCCTCATCAATTTCCTCACAATCTGTAGGACCAAACCGAGCTCATAATTTTTTGACGAAGAGTTGCCAGGTCACATTCTTGCCTTCTTTGTTGTAAGCTCGATGAAACCATTACTACCATTGATTGGCTTTACCCTTCAAGTGGAAGGAAGTCAAATAAACTTTTTGCGTCTCCTGGATATTTTGATATTGAAATAATTGATCCACCTTTGTGAAACATTCAGTGGGGTTATCACCAAAATATATGAGAAATTCGACTTTGGGAAGCTTGGAAGAGAATTGAGGACATCTACCATCAGGAGTATTCCTAGCGTCGTCTCCCAAGTCGTGAAATCGCCATTGGAAGAGTTCCCATGTTGTTCGTTGGTGTTTTTGGATGGCATCTCCTGTTTTGAAAGTAGGACTTCAGACATTTTGCTAATCTCACTCTCCAAACTGTGTAGCCGATCAACCATGATAAGTTTTAAGTGAGGAAAACTATCTTACAAAGCACCGAGTCCTACTCAAGAGTCTCAATCCGTTCTTTATTAGTTGTCATAGTGTTTTGTCAAGTGCTAATACCATTGATACCTTAAAAGACTCTTCCATCGAATGAGAATAAATACAGAGGAAGCACACTGAAAAGATAGTAAAAATATCAATAATAATATTATTAAATTTAAATAAATACTTCTAGACTTAATCTTCAATATATGATTTTATCAAAACTTATTAACTCAAGACCAATCCAAGTATTTTGGATTTTTTCGTTGCACGTTAAGGACCTTCTAGTCGTGTTAGGCTTTTACCGATTTAAGACTTAGTGAGGTAACACGAGTACACATCATTAACAGGCTCGACTTTGGAAGCCTTTCAGAATTGAAACAAGAGGATGTGCAAGCATCAAATATAACCCTTGAATTCTTGGTATGGCTTTTCACCATGAAGAGTCAATAATGGCATCAAGACCATTTACAGCTTTAATACGTAAGACTAGATAGAGATGATACTGATTTCAACCAAATAGAATATGTACATCCAATCATTTAATCTGCAAAACCACAATGCAACATATTGCTTAAGCAGATTTAGCAGGCAATGCCCTCCACTAGCTTGTTCAACTTCTTTGTCGTCAACTTCTCAGCGTATACCTCGCTTCCTTGGCACTTGTATCTGTACAGATAAGTGTCCAAATTAGCTTCAAGTATCTAGCCGTGTTTCAATTTCTAACGAGCAATAAGACTCAGTTGCTCTCTGATTATCAAAAGAAAAGATAATATGTATCAATCTTGACTTACCTTGGTGGTAGAGATATTAAAGGGCTCAAGCTTTGTGCCAGTTTGACAGCTTCCTCCTCAGTATTCACTATCTGGTTGAAGCAGAAGTAACGCCCAGAAGTGGACCGATCCTCGAATGCTCTGATATGAATATCAGCAAGGAACTTCACATCCACAAAAGCAAGCACTCCATTTTCATACATCTGAGCTGCTCCTGTTTAACATTTTCCAATTCCAGGATTCTCTTCAGCTTAATGTTTTATGCATTGTTCTTTTTCTAACAAAAGAACATGTTTGAAAGTTTCTATACCTTTGAGGTAGGATATAGTTGACAGAGGGTTTTGTTGAGTTACTCCAGGACCCAGAACCAGTCCAGCATTAATTGTAACCATGTTAAGCATGCGGTCCATGGCTAATGCCCAGGCTGCCTGCTCAGATTGTGTCTTTGCCAGAGCATACCACAACTGCAAATCAACAAGGAGATCAGAAAACATCAACTAACATGCAAAACTAAATAACCCAATTGGCCTGTATAAGAGACCATTATTAGAGACGATAGCTTAATCATTGAATATACAGAAAAAGACAACGCATTATAATCCTAAATTTGACTATATGAATGATCTGTCAAATTTCAAAATCCCTTAAATAGGAAATCAATAGGATAAAATGGCTTGACTTTTTCTCATTGGAGATCTCAAAAGAAAAATGGACATGAAAGGGACTTCTAATCCGAACCATTCGCTTTCCTGCAATATTTTTTTATTGCGATCATAAGAAGAACAAGTCAAGGGTTTAATAAAGTTTGGATCTTTGATCAATTGCCCTTGCTTTTCCAGGAGAGGAATCCAACGGAAATAAAAGGGAAAAAATTGTGAATTAAACACTCAATATCACTAAGAAGTGACCAGAAATCTTCCCAAAAAAAAAAAAGAAGTGACCAGAAACAATAAAATAACAGAAAAAAAGGAAAAGATTGGATACAAACCTTCAGTTTCTTGCAAAACTCTCGATCACTCCAAGACCTCTCGTCAACATCCTTCTCTGTAGAAATGTTCTCTTTCCAAATTGCTGCAGTTAAAGAAGAACTGAACACAATTTTCTCTATACCATCAGTTTGTGCACATGCCTCCACTATATTGATTGCTCCTCTGGCCTCCAAATCAACCATTACATCCTGCAAAAACCATCAATAGAGGAGTTAATGTAGTTAAAATCAGATAGAGACCAGAAATGCAGATGTAAAAGAGATATGATATAAATTAACTGCGATCAACTAACATCATAACCATCGGGACTGTCCAAGCAGCAGAATAAAGCAGAACAACCCTACAAAGCAACTACTATGCTTTGATAATCCAATATATCAACACCAAAGACAACCAGTTTCTCCTCCTCTTTCTCCATCTCCCTTATTTTCTTCTGAATCTCAGCCTCTCCTGAAACAAAACCAAGAACAGAACTATCAAAAGCATGATCTTTTAGGAGAGAACAATTAAAAAAAAATCTTTTAACAGGGAAGGAAATAAAAGAATAGGGTAGTCAAAGACCCCAAAATGGAAGGAACTAGCTTACCATTCTTTTGCACGGCTGCATGAACCGAGTAGCCCCTGCTCAACAACCCTTTAACTATCCAAAAAGCAACATAATTTGAAGCATCAAGAACACAAACGGTGGGAAGTTCTTCGTCCATCTGAAGTAGTTTTCAGGTTAGATTCTGCTTCTGTTGTTTGGTTTTGCTTCTTATGTTCTCACCCTTCTTATAGTATGTAAAACAGAAGAGGCCGTGAGAGAAATTTGAAGGTGAGATGGAGACTAAAAGAAGAAGAGTGGGTGAACAATCAAACTACACGTTCCATCTACTTAGCCATATGATTTCATGTGCTTTTATTTAGAGCCCCTCTCATCAAGGTTCATGTATTGACAATGTTTTGTACGAGAAAGGGAAGTGTAGGATTTCTCCAACTTATATTAAATATATGTCATTATTGTTTTTGCACATCATGTTAACAGTGTCCAAAACGTAAGCTGCTTACCTTGACCCAAAAAGCAACTCTCCTTCTTCTTCTTATTCTTACCATATCAAACAATTTTTACAATGAAAATTTTACTCAGACTAAGAATTGGTAGTTTGTTTCTTATTTTCATTGCCAATCACACGTTTTACAAGGATTAAATGAATTCTCCCTAATCAAAAACTTGGATTCATCATGATTTTATGACTAACCCAAATTAGAAAAGGTTCCTTTTTTTTGGTCAAGTGATGAGTTTTAATCTTGTACGTGTCCTTAAGACAATGAATTTGTCTATCTTTTTTTGGGGGGGCCGGGGGGGGGGTGTGTGTTTAATCATAACTTTATTGACTAACTCATTTATCTTTTCTGTATGCTTTGGCCCAGTAGTAGGCTTATCATGGTTAGTGTGATGGCCTCTCTTATTGAAGTTAATAATTTTGTGAACATCTTTATGTTTTCACTTTTTAGGATCTTGTTGAATAACAAGTAGACTTGCTTGGAATGATGTAACATGTGCTTATAATTAACATGATTGTAGGGTTAGTCAATGAGCTAGCACAATCGGCCCACGATCTGTTCGTGGAAGCTGGACACAAGAAGTGATCGTTATTTCGTCACTTGGCGGGGTTGAATGCGTCGAGCACAGCACTTGACTTTTTTGCTGAAAACTCCTTGAATAAAGGCTAAATGCCCCATTTGGGGCTAAATATTTTTGGGTTTGATCAATTTAGAGTAAATCTTTTTAAGCTACTCAATAATGGTTTAAACGTTCATAGAGTTTATTTAATTTTAGGCTATTTTGGATGTAAATTAGGAAGTGTCATACACGTGCTATTATAGACAGTCTAGTTAAAAAAATAAAGTCATTTCATAACCCTAATAAGCTTCGAAATTGAAAGATTGAAAAGCTCAAATATGCTTCTAACTTGAAATATTACATATTAAAGAAAACATTATGTTGACTTAAAAAAAAAGTCATTTCATAATCCTAATAAGTTTCAAAATTGAAAGATTGAAAAGCTCGAATATGCTTCTAACTTAAAAGATTACAAATTAAAGAAAACATTATGTTGACTCTTCTTCCTTTCTATGTCTGCGAGATCTGGGTAATAGAGTTGGATCCAAACTTTATGATTTCTCTTTCTTTCCTAAATTTTCTAAGGTATTTCCCTATTTTCTAATAGTATCTTTCAATAAATAGAACTGCCCTCTCCCTCTAAATCTCTTGCTTGAATCGAGGATGAACTCAGCTTCTGGATCAGAATCATCTTTAACATCCATAGAATATGAGAACACAATTTCTTGAGGGTAGTTGAGAACTGGGAGGCTTATAACAACAACAAGAGTGAGTGTGAGTGTGTGTTAGAGAGAGAGAGAAAGAGGGGGAGGAATGAATTAGGGTTTGGTTTTTCTTTTTTGGGGGAACGACGCAGCAGTATTGTGTTCTTGAAAAACTCTGTCTTGTCAATACAATGCTTAGACCTCCTAATTGGGTGCTTGGAGAGAGAAGATGAGGGTGAACCATCATGTTTTGTATCTCTCTCTCTAGGATCAATTTAGCATTTTTACTTTAGAAAAGATTGTAAGCAAGATTGAAGCAGACTTGTTAAATTAGATACTTCAAAGTTCTAGTAAGGCCTATATGATCAAACAACTTAGAGGGATGAAGTTTGAACCTTAACGTATATGATGTAAGGAGTTGAGGAGTTTCTTGGATTTAGATATTTGCTGC
>JAOQMM010000008.1:345685-357337 GCA_027563515.1 Erythroxylum platyclados | reverse complement strand
ATCTCTGTAGGAGCCTTAGTTTTGGTCGGGGGCAGAATTTTGTCAGTATTGAACAGGTAGTAACTTGTTAAAAGACCTCAAGTCTTGCTCATGCCCTCAAATGTATATGAAGCTTTGCTGATTTGTCTGTGTTTTATAACTGCAGCCCCCGGAATCTTTCCTGTCTGCAATGGAAGATTATGTGAACGACACTCCGAAGGTCTTAACGGTACTAATTTTCCCTTACTTCTAATCCTTACAACTGTTGTTTGATTCCCCTGTGAACATCTTGTGTAGTCTTGCAATATATATCCTACAAGTTTGCAATTAACGTCCTGCCTTCTCATGTGTTGTCAGATAAATGATAACAAAAGTCCTACACAGGAAGCTGTACCTACGCAAGAAGCTTCTTCACTAATTGATGATGATAAGGAGGATGAAATTGAATGGAAATATGGGACGTTGGCAGAAGCATCAGAGAATCAACAGAACTGGACTTCATTGACAGTGGAAGTTGCTGATATTTTGGTCAGGACTTACTTTGCAACAATGTTTTCAAGTTTTACTATAGTGCTTTATGAGTTCTTACCTGTAAGAGTTTTATCTTATCTTGGTTAACCTTTATCATTCTTCCAGACTTGGGAAGACTTCACGCAAGATGCACCCGAAAAGAATGAGAACGATCACCTCACACTTGCAATTGTCACAGATGGTGAGATAGTATTATGTTAAGTTTGATGTTCCAGCATCTAACCTTCCAATCAATTCTGTAGATAATACATTGCATTCTGAAAACTTCATCAATACAGCACCTCAAAGTTCAAGCTGGGAGCTTGAGCTTGTGACAGCTCCAACCTCCAGGGGAGCTGCATTGGTAGAGACTAAGTTGGTTAGTATTGGAAGTTAGTCAGCAGGACTAGAATGGGTTACATATCAAACTAACACAGCTTTAAGTCAAATTCAGGGCAGATAATTCAGTTTTGATGTGCTATAAACATATGAATCTTCTGATGCAGGTTCGCGGACTGGACAAAATGGCACTGGATCATTTGTACAATGATGCATTTTATGGGAAAACAAGTAATGGGACTCAACTCGCCGGACAAGTTCCATCTAATCCTTTCGAAAATGACTTTTATTCATCTGATCCATTTTATGAAAATGAGTTCTACAACTATGTACCCTTTTATGCCACCAGTACCATGTCCCCTCCAAATGACACTCAAATAGTACCTGTAGTCCATGAACAAGGTTTCTTAAGAATGGAGAATAAGCGAGACCAAAAGCCGAATGCTACAAGCTATGACGCAACTAATCCTTTTGGCAACCCCTATCTTGATCCAAGTTTGTCGTCCAAAACTGGCCCGACTCAAAGTTCGTGCACAAGTTTTATTTAGTTTGGTCACAGGTTCAATGGGTAATAACAAAGAACCTATTTTGATATTGTTCTTGAAAATTAACTTGTAAGACCAGGTTTCAGGTTTCTTTTTGATTCACACTCTTGGAGTGATTGATAGTTTAGTCCTGTTGATTCTAAATCATGTCCGAGAGATGCATTTGAGGGGCCAAGATGTTCATGGTCGCTTGGACAATTTGTCAAAACTTATCCGTGAAAAATTGTAAGAATTTTGTAAAATTAGTTGATTTGCTCCAAATCAATAAGATTCAAGAAAATTCGGGTGAAGTGCTATGATGCAACAACAGACCAAAGAACTCTTTCACCTTTCCAAGTTTGCTCCTTTAATGGGAATAATATATCTTGCCTCCTTTTTATAATGTAGACATATAGACCAAGAATTGAAATCAATCCTAAGACAATAAATGAAAAAAGCTGAAAATAATACTCCGGATTTGATATGAAATTCTCGATTTTGAAAAGAAAAAGTGAATGACCAATCAATATATATTTCTTAACTTGAACAAATGTCAAGGGGCAAATTCTTAGAAAAAGAAAAAAACTTTGGTACAGACAACGTTGTATAGTCCATACTTATTGGAACTAGTCTCAGAAGACCAGGGAAATCTTACTCCCATCAGGGAAAAAAAAATGAAAAATTTGGATAGGGAAGGTCAAAGTAAAAAAAAAAGAAGAAGAGGAAAAGGCAAGACAATTCAGATACCAACAGAGAGTGAAAGATAAGCGTGAAATTCTCTCAGAAGATCGAACAGAAAAATATCCTCTGACCATCAGAAACTAGCGTGACCCTGCAAAAGCAGTCCAAAGAAAATGACACTTAAAGAGTTCATAATTGCAGAACTTGACAATGCCTCTCACCAGTCAAAACCCGTCAATATCGCTCTGTTCACTGTGCAGGATTCTGTCTCATACTTGGTGGCATAGTATCAGTCAGGTGAGACTCTATCACTTTCATATTCACATTTCACAGGTCCCACGTTGCACACCTCTTCAAATCCATACTCTCTCGTTTGGATATATACAAACTTTTGTAATTTGGATTTAGAATGACGAAAGAATGTGCTATATACATTGCAGTTCCTTAGGGAAAAAGATGGATGGCTAATTAACATTTCAAACACCAACTGACCTATGCATATACTTTCTTAAACAAAGTTTACTTTTGACAGGTAAAGGAAACTTTTTTGGAGAAAATATGCAATCATTCCCATGTTGGTTCAAGACTTCTACTTCTGTTGTTTCTAGGTTTTCTTTTTCATCTTGGACCAGAGAGTTCCATGGCATAGGTATCCAAGGAATGCTCATCATCATCGTCATCCATTGTTGTGCCGAAAATGCTGCTGGAGCGATCATGAATTCTGTCATCATGCTTTGATGCAGCGGTAGGGCGAATGCTGATGTTATTATTAGTGTGATGGATGCTCAATGTGGTGTTAAGATGGTTATGTGAAGCAGCCCATTTCTCGGCCAAGCCGTCTCCTTCCAGCATTCGGACCACTTCTGACATCTTGGGACGGTGGGCTGGAAAGTATTGAGTGCATAGAAGGGCTACTTGCAGCATCTCCCCCACCTCAATTCTGTCGTAACTGTTTCCCAACTCTCTGTCCACCAATTCTTCAACTTTCTTTTCCTGCTGTATCTTCTTCACCTGTAACCATTGCCAGGCAAATTGTGTACATAGATAACTTTGCAATCAAGTGTTAATAGACGCACATTCTCGAATTGAAAAGGCAAAACCTCAGCATGAAGCGAAGAAAAACTAACATATGTTACATTTAGAAATAAGGTAGTCAATGTTGGAGCTATAATATCAACACAAAAATGTAATATTATTAATGTATAGAAATATACGAGTTCTTAAGTCTGGTTCTCCAGTTTTTACCTTTTGCAGTAAAATGGATCGCATACATAGTTAAGCAGCAGAATGATACTTACCCATTCCAAAGTTGCTCCTTTTTGATGACTAGTTTTTCCAAAATCCAGAGCTCTCATTCCAGTTATAAGTTCTATCAGCAGAATGCCAAACCCAAAGACATCAGTTTTCTCAGATGACTGGCCTGTGGAGAGGTACTCCGGCGGTATGTGTCCAACGGTGCCACGGACTGCAGTGGTGACATGGGAATCGGCATGGTCAAGAAGCTTTGCAAGACCAAAATCACCAACCACGGCCTCACAAAACTCATCAAGGAGCACATTAGCAGCCTTTACATCTCTATGGATTATTTTCGGGTCGCATTGCTCATGAAGATATAGAAGACCCCTGGCAGCTCCAATTGCTATCCTCTTCCTTGTGTTCCAGTCCAGTGCAGGCTTAGCTGATGTTAATAATACAGGAAATGCTGCTATCATCAATAAAATGCACTAACGAACCCTGTCCTTTTTTTCACTTTCACGCTTGTTTTTCTTTATCAGGAAAGTGTTAAGAATTTGTATTATGTTCTCTACAAATTATCAATAGAATGAATTCATTTAGCAGTCTGATTCATCTTGACTGGACATTTTCAGTTTCAAATCTTCAATTGCAACCAATACAAAACATAAAAAATAGTACCTGATTCTTCTAGCAGGAGCATTCAAGAAATAGTAGGGAAGTTTTTGAAAACTAATATAAGTTCTCCAATGGGAGCTTTCAAACAGACTTCCATGGAATTTAGGTATTTCACTGTCATTAACTTCCAAAAACATACAGCATAAGACAACCTTAAAGAACCACAACCATCACAAAGTCAGTTAGGCCTAGAACCAAAATGTTCAAAATTAAATACATTAGAGGAATCAGAAGTCAAATCTCTAAACTGGAATACAGTACTCAGTCAAGTACCATGACGTGGATGTATGACAACACTTGAAGTCTGGTTACTGGCAGAATTTAAATTGTAGTAAACAAAGCATGCACCAACCTCTAAGTCTTGATGCCACACTGCCATTAGACATGTACGGATACACCAACAGCCTCTCGCTACAGGTAGCACAGTACCCTGTCAACCGTAATAAATTCCTGTGCACAGCAAGACTAATCATTTCCAACTCTGTCCTGAATTGTGATTCTCCAGCAGTTCCAGCTACATCCTTTAAACGCTTCACAGCCACCATAGTCCCATCTCCTAGCTTTCCCTTGTATACATTGCCAAAACCCCCTGCACCAAGTATGTTCTTTGAGCTGAAATTGTCTGTAGCAAATTGGAGCTCCCTTAAGGTGAAGTTCCTGAGGTTTCCTAGGCTTATTAGCCCTTCTTCCTTTTTATCTGCAATAAAATACCATGACCCTCGAGAATTACCAACTTTTCCATGTTTTATTTGCATCAAAAAGGTTTAAGTTATAACGATACCAACCACTAATGTTAAGTACAAGTTGACTTCTCTGTTTCTTTCTGTGCCATATGAGACCGATGGCAGAGAGCAAGAGCAAAAGAAAGGTGAAGCCAACCCCAAGTGCAATTGCTAATTGCTTGGACTTGTGGTTACCTAAATTAAGATGTTAAACAGAAAGGAACATTATTTGACAGATAAAGCGAAGTGAAAGAGCCTGACAATAGAAGCGTACCGGGTGATGAGTTAAAAGAGAAGGAAAGAGGACCAGCATTGATGGTTCCAAAGCAACGCTCCTTGGAATTGCTTCCACAAATCAGTGGATTACCCACAACACTGCATTCACAACAGCTTAACATTAACATTTGACCAACTTAGACGCTAAAATATAGAAAGAGACGTCTTTGTCGTGTAAGAAGAAAACACTTGAATGTTCTTGCAGGGAACTTGGGCAGTGGTCCACTGAGATTGTTGTAAGACAATTCTCTGAAACACCAGACCAGAGCAATGTCCAAAAACAAAAACTCATCAGTAAGACATTAAGCAATCATATTAAAGTCAGGGGGTAAAAAATGATAAAGATCTTTAGTTGTTGCAGTTTGTTTCAGTTTTCAAGGAACTGAAATTAAAACCTCCAATCCTGAAGTAGGTCTAAAGGAGAAAACCATACTCACAAGAAAGTAAGCTCTGGGATTTTGGCCAACGACACAGGAAAAGGCCCCGACAAACTATTGTTGTTCAGCCTCCTACTCTCATTACATGACAAAACCAAAAAACCAACGTCACTATGTAAGATCGCTTTAAGAATGATATCAGATCAACATTGATTGAAGATTGTAAAAGAGACAAAACCATTTGGATTCTAGTAATGAATATAAAATTAGTAGCATATAACTAATCCACATGTACAACTCTTATATTTCTGAATTATTTTTTGTTTCCATTGTCTCGCGACTTTTGCAAATAAAGTGAACGTTTCTGTTTCTGTTTCCTTTTCTTTTTCCCAACTTTCACGGCAACCAAACAGAATTCAAGAGCATAGAAAACGTCACAAGACACTTACAGGTATTGGAGACTCTTCAATTGACCGAAGGACGGTGGAACAGCTCCAGAGAATCGATTGTTCGAAAGATCCAAAGTCTGAAGTTTTGAAAGAGTACCAAGTTCTGGTGGCAACTCCCCAGAAATCTTATTGTTCTGCAACATCCTGTACGTGCACAACCACAAAACTTGAAATATGAAAAGATTGTGTCAACCTTAAGACGACAATGTCTAGATATGGAGGCTTCATGCTATATGTTACTGAGGAACAAAGCTATTCCCTTTCCTTCTTTTTGTTGAAGATATGGTGTTCTGAAAACGAGAACATTTTAAACGACTAAAGACTTTTGTCTGTTTTGTTTGATTGTTCCTTTGTAAGTAATCAAACAGAAGGCAGCGAAAGAAATAATTCTGGGAGATGGGTCCATCAAATGTGGGAAGAAGAATCAAAAGACCACTTGATTCTTACACTTGTCGAAGATTTGTGAGATTTCCAATGGCCCTAGATAGAGTTCCAGAGAGAGATTGGCTGGGAGCCCCCCTGCAAAACCCAGAAAAGATCGTAGTCTTGTTCAAACAAATTTCAAATCTTTATAACAAAAAAAAAAAGGAAAAGCAGACCACAAAAAGAAACGATCTTGAACTGAGAAATAAATACTCACAAGCCAATAACAAGATTTTCAAGCGAGCAGGTAACCATAGCCCAGCTACAAGGGTCTACAGAGTCTTCATCCCAATTGTTTAAAACACCATGTGGATCATGCAATGCTCCTTTAATACTTATCAGAGCCTCCACTGCATCAAAAACTCCACCGGATGTTAGAATTATGATAAAGCACAATAACTTCATCTATATTTCCTTCTAAATGGCTTGTTGTGAAGATCTTACCTTCGCGATTGCGAGGCTCATACGAAAGCGTGTGTGTAGCTAAACAGAGGAAGATGGCAACAACAACAAACAGCTTAAAAGCCATGGCTAGTTCATGATCCTACAAAAGCTCAAGTTTTTGCGAAGTTATCATAAGAAACAAGTTATAATGTCTCTCTTCTCTATGGAAACAAAGGATAATATGTTATTCCTGCTCAAGTGTCCCTTTTTCACTTTCTCTTTGTTGGGAGCATCTGATCACTCTTTCTCTCTTTCTGTCTCCCTCTCACACCATCTTTTGCATTGCAAAACTCTTTTTTTTTTTCCCTCTCTTGGGAAACTAAAGCAAACATATGTCTCTCTCCTCCGCTTCTCCTTTTCTTTCTTTTTTGCTTAACTTTCTCTCCCATCAACTCTCTCTTTTTCAGTTACCATCTTTTGCCAACTTTGGTTCACAATTCACCTCCTTTTCTCTCTCTGCGTGTTTGGTGTTTCGGAGAGAGAAAGTTTGAGTAAGAGAATCAGAAGGGTTGATACGGCTTGTCAGGTGTGAGAGAGTTTGGACACTTTGGAGTGCAGAAATTGAGAGTGACGGTGGTGGGGCGAGTATGTGTGTAATTGGTTGGTTTATAGTAAAAGAAAACAAACAAAAGAAAATGTACCCTGCCCACGACTGATCACATCTGCAACTGAGTCTTTTTTTACTTGTTCTAACCAAAACATGGAGGTGATTCAACTCCCCAGAATCAATACCCTTTTGTGGGTCTCTTGATTTGAGAGGCCACTCATGAGTTCTGAGATTTTGAACAGAAAATTAATGAAAACAAACAACAATAAATAAATACAACTGCGAAAAAACTCGTGTCCTCTTGGAGCCTCTTCAGGCCTGATTAGCACAAGATGTGAACTACTTACTTCGTTGCCATTTCCATTCTTAAAGGTCTCATCCTTTTTCTATTTCGGGTTAATCTTTTGAGAAAGTGGAATTGATTCTTCTTCCTCTTTTGTTAAATAATATTCATTCGACTTTGACATGAACAGAAAGATTCAAAAATCTCAGCTTTCTATAATGATTATGAACGATGTTAATCCAAAACAGTTCCTTTACCTTAATTACAACCTTATCGAACACTTCCAAATACCTTAAACAACGTGCAAGAAAAATCTCCAATTCTCCTGCCGCCTAGCTAGTTAAGCTAGCTAGCTCCGTCTTATTTGATTAGGACATAATCATTTAATCGTCTCTTAAAAGTTGACACGAACTGGTGATTTACAATTCCTCACAGTGCTCAATCACATCTAATTGGTTTAAATTGATCGCACGATGTTTCTGTGTACGAGTAGTAAGTACCACAGGACATTATACGTAGGTATACTTTGTTGATACAACTTTGCGTGACAGTAGAGTAGTCACAGTGCATGCATGAATGTGCAGGACAATTAATTATCTCAGGACACGAGACTGTGGCAATTAACCGTGATTTGACTTATTATTTTAAAAAATTATAATCATTATTCAAAAAAGTTAATACAATTGTATACATTTTTTAAAATTTTTTCATTTATGTTTTAACGAGAATTTCACAATTGACATATTATATCATTTTATCTAAATTTTTATATTAAAAATTTTAATTTTATAAAGTTTTAAATTTAATTACTAACCTTTTAAAATTTGTATAAATTAGGTCAAAATTTATTTTTAGTTTATCTCTAATGTATCGTCTTTACTAAAAGTTACATCAATGAAAATAATTTTTTTGCATAATTTAAATAAATTTTGGAAAAAAAATTAAAAATTTTAACACTAATTTAAAAAATAAATTATGAAAAGATATAATCCTCATTTATTAAAAAGTAGTAAATTGATTTTATTATTATAGTCATAATTATTATAATTAACATTATTTGAATATTAAGTAAAAAATATTTTATTCATTATAATAATGACAATATAGCTAAGTTTAATTTATAAATAAACATTAAGACTCAATTATATGTTCTTAATTAATTCTATTATTCAATTAAGGCGGTTGTTTTACAAAATAAATTCATTTATCGTGGTGTTTTATTAAGCACCATCGATCATTTGTAGCATTTTCTTCTTTTATCTTCCATATGGAGTTGTAGTGATTTGCATATAAAAGAAACCTGCGATTGTGACTCTCCATCTAATTTATAGGACAAGGTATTTTGGGTGCCAGCAAGAGTGACCCAGCTCTTGGCATGATCTCAGCTCTGTCCCTAACCGTGGGTAACACCACGCCTTTCCTTTTCACTTGCATTTTGATATTATACATTACATTGTCTAGTGGTTGTAATAGAGGAGAATAAGAATCTCATTTCTTGTAAGTTAAGATACTTTTTTACACGATAATGCAACGATGTGTTCCCATCTTGCTTGTGACACTTTCCTTGAAGCTAAAAATGACCCCAAAGGGAAAGCTTGGAGTTAGTAAACGTGGTTCCTCAATCATGAACTATAAATACATATATATATATATATATAGCAGCAGTAACCCACGTAAAGTAGCTACTTATATATTCTTTTTGATGCTAGGCCGAAATGCTTAATCATTTGAGGCGAATTGGACTTGGTTATAAAACTTGAAATGATATGATTACGGAGTCGTTTTAGTGTCAACATTTTAATACAAGTTGAGACATTGAAGACAGCTAGAACTCGATGGCTTTTCCTTAAAATATGGACAAGTTCCACATTAATGTGGAAGAGCCTCACACTCTTATCAGTTATATAATCTCATAATTTAGCAATTATTACGTACATTTCATAAACTTAAAGTCCCCGTAATAGAAGAAGACTTCGAGCCTCCGATGGTTAAGCCTCTACTACTACTTCATGTTCGAAACACACAAAAACTACCGAGTTTCCTGATACCAAGTCCCTTTTTGGATACTTCTGTCGAGTGTAACAATGGTGGAAGTAAGTTCATGAAACCCAAGTTTGAGCTTGACAGGAGCTATATATGTATTTGTTTTTCCTGAAGGAGGAAAAACCACAGGAAAGAGAAGAGTTTTACCCTCTGAAATATCCATACAGAGAAAGATAGCTTCTGCTTTCATTGTTGCCGATAAAAAGAGCATTCAATCATGATATGTCAACATCTCGATAGTTCAAACACCACCCTAAAGTGCATACGACACCATACATATTATATTGGCCTCACTTTTAACTGCTTAAAGCAACACTCTTAACTAAAGCAAGCCATTTGGGAATTTGGGATCATTGTACATTTGATTGGAGTAGATTTATTGACTATAATTTAATGGGACAAGTTTTGATAATTACTTAATAGAGCTATATTAAGTAATTTTTTATATGTAAAAAATTGTACTAAAAATATTATTTTGTATGACATGTCAAGAACTCAATTTGAATGACTTTATTTAATTGGGTTTCAATGTAAAAATAACATGTTTAAGAATTAGGTTATTATATTAATAAAATTTAATTAATTAATTTATAATATTTATATTGCATATATTTTCTCGTAATTTTTAATTCAAGTATAAGAAAAGAGATTTTTTAATGTTAAAAATTTGAAAAGATAGAAAATTTTACAAATTGCTTAAATTATTAAAAAAATAAAACTATTGTCTTTACACTTTCATTATTCTTTCCCATTTTACTAGAAATAGCTCTCATTTTAAACTGCCGAGGATTGACAAGCTTGCACACGGAAGTACATTAGTGGAAAGCCGTAGGAAACACATTTTCCGAGTAAAAGCAGCAGTGGAAATGGAAAAGAAAAGAAAAGAAAAGAAAAGAAAAGCCTGCGAAAGAAAAGGAAAGTGGTTTAAAATATTTTTTTCTATTATTTTATTTCTATTTTATTTTATGAGTAACTATTTAATTTTTATAAGTTTTATTTATAATAAGTATAGAGTAACGGTGACATATTTAGAGAGAAAGACAGAGTAAAGGACTTTTGATTGGTTTTGATTCTTTTTTTTTTTTTTAAATGCTGATCAGTTTTTTTTTTTAACATAACTTAATAAGAATTAAAAAAAAACAACAACATTTTAGTCCGTGGTGTGTGTATATGTGATGCATAACAGAGGCAGCCAGCTTTGGATGTTGAAACAAAAAGCAGAGTGGACGAGTATTGGGAAACGGAGAAGTGAGAAAAGAAGAAGAGAACGACCCAAATCTTCGTTGGATTGCGTTTATTCTTCCATGCCATTGGTTTTTCTTTTTTTTTTATTTTATGCTACGCCAGAAATCTTTTTTAAATAAAGAAGAAACTTTTGAGGCTAAAAGGACTTCCTCCAACCTTTTCAGTCCCACTCCCGTAAATAATTTAATACAAATAATTACTGGGCCCAATTTATTATTTTTATTTTTTAATTTCACATTCATGGATCTTGGATTCAAATTTCAAGTGAAACCCAATCCGTGTAAGCAATTATGAAGGGATCCTTTCATGTCCTTCATCCAGAGAGAGTCGAGACCAGCCAGCCCACGAACGAACTGGACAACAAAACGATATGAATGTTTTACACTGGATGATAAATGAGGGGGAAAAAAAAAAGGAATGGAAGGAGAGGCACGATAACAATAATGTTAAGAATACGAATTCTTTTAATAACGTGGTAATTAATATTTCGGTCATAAAATCCAAAACTTCCCCCAACCCAATCAAGAACCAAATTGAAATGATGAACGAGTGATTAAGAAACATTAGCGAGCTCAAACGTATGCTCAAGAAGTAAAGAGCCTTGGCATGGGCTTGCCCCAATAGTTAAAGACTAGAGAATACCCTTTTTATAGTCTTATAAATCCATAATTTTTGGGAGTTTTGTTTCAATTATATTTTTTTATTGTGATTTACAAATTTTTTTAATTTTTTTTAAATAAAAACAATAAAACTTAAGGATAAATTATTTTTAATTAATTAAATTTATTTTAATCTCTTATATAATATTTATTAATAAATGTATTTATTGTATTAAAATAAATAATTTTTAAATTTAAATTTTATTCAGAAATTAATATTTATTTTAAATATTTTTTAAT
>JAOQMM010000008.1:330595-345585 GCA_027563515.1 Erythroxylum platyclados | reverse complement strand
AATAATTAAGTAATATATATTTAATTTATAGTAAATCAGATTATGAAAAAAAACATAAATATAAAATAATTTTTTATTTTCATAAATTTTAAAAATTAAAAGAAATTCAAATTTTGTCTTATTACTTTTATAGGAAACAATCCATAAGTACAATTAATTGACGCCAACCTCCCTAAATGTTGCGGATTTTGCCAGACCTTGTCGATAAACTATAATAACTTCCTTTGTCATTTTGCCACGTAGGTCTTAATTAGCATAACTAAATATCATTATCCAACACAAGTGGGACTGAAACTTTTGACGAACCAGAAGACTCTAGGATTAGCACATCTTGCGATGCTTTTGATAGGACAAGAGACGAGAGCCAATCCAAGATTCCAAACCCTAGCAAGCAAGCTAGCTAGCTAGCTGTCACATGGTTCATTATATTCTAATTGTAATCTAAATCTTGGTTTAATGTGGATATATACCCTAAATCTAGCGAGCATATTCGCAAATCACGTGAAAACGCAATGTCTTGGTTCGGGACTTGTTGAGGGTGGCAAATAAGTCTACACCACCATTACTATGTTTATATTTTGTCACGATCAGCTTTGTGGAACTCAATGCAAACAAATATTCCATTCTAGTGGATCAAACTCTCTTTTGATTTAAAAAGTTCCATATATGAATCATAAGAGTTGTAATTTACTTGCAATTTTGAAAAAAAAAAAGGGAGATGATATTAAATTTTACTTAAATAATATTATGTTAAATAATTTTTAAATTGTTAAATAAAATAATATTTATTTTCTTAATTGATTTGAAACAATTTCTTTCCAATTCAACCTAAAGTTTAAGTCAAATTAAAATTGTTAATTAAATCAAACATGCTATTTAATTTTAATTAGTTAATGTATAAATTATGTATTTTAATGAATTATTAAATGCTCTCAAACATGAGATTATGGATTTCACCTTTCTATCTTGCGGTCCTCTTTTGCCCTGTCTTATCCTACCTACTTTTTATTTACTTTTTGAACTAAATTTAACTTTTTGGATACCTAAAACAATCTTTTTTATTTTTTATTTTTTATTTTAAAAATTAAATTTTATTCAGTTTTTATTATATAATAATTTATAACCGTCCAATTTTAAATAAAATTTTTTAATTTAATTAATTTAATTTATTTATACAGGATATTGGATGATCGATTACTTAATACTAGTAGACAATAATCGTATAATAAATTTGATGGATTGATATTTTCTTTTTGAGTAAGTTACTAATCTCTTTTTTGTTTTACTGATATTTTTGAAGTAAAAATATGATTCACAAGATCTCGTGTTAAAAAGGCAAATGGCAAGATTTAAAACAATTTATGTGATTTTCATACCGGATAAATCATTTGGAATTTGATCTTCTTGGAAACAATTACAAGGATGCGTCACAATCGGAGCACATCTTTCGATAATATTTCCCAAAGATATGATTCATCAACCATATCAGTGAACCAAGGACTTAATTCATGGAATCTGCCTTATAGACCGTAAATCTCTAGAAAATGAAATGGTCATTTACTATTGTTTGCATATAATAAATTTAAATAGAAATAAATACTCTTCTTGTCCAAAAGGCACCCTACCTTGGATAAGTGAAATTAAATGCTCTAATTAAGATTAGGGTCATCATCAAGCTTGTAGTAAAAAAGAAATTTCTATTTTACCTTTTTTTCTTTATGAATGTTAAAAATGAATCATCGTAAAAAATAAAATAAGGCAAAATAAGAATAAGTTAAAAATGAATCTTGAGTAGGTGTCCTTTCTGCCCTCACCTGAATCTGATTAAGATAAAATAATTAATTTGAGAATTGCACACCATAGTTTAAAATCATAATCAGAAAACAAAATTACCTTAAGATATTCAAATTTTAAATTGGAGTGGGAGATAATAAATGCAAATGAAATTTGAGGAAATTTTGAAAAAGAATTTGAGAGGAATGTTTCAGTACGGGAGGCTGTAGCAGTTTCCATGCCCTCGATCGCTAAAGTTACCTACGTGTCACCGCCTCATCGAAGTGGCAACTCAACAGACAAATGCACGCATAACAGATAAACCAAGCGTCGATTCCCACGCGCCCGTGACTCAGCGCACCGTCATGGTGAGCCCCACGTTCGCCAAATGGAAGGCGCATTCAGGAATATTGCCAAAATTGAGAGATTCGAAATTAATGCCATTGGCTCGTGAGATCACGCGTGAAGCTGCGATCTAGTTTAGGTAAGATAAGTGAGGTGAGCTAATGAAGCCGCCTCGTGGACACACTCAATCACTCACACCTAATAAAACTGTTTTCCTAAGGGCACTCCCAGGAAGTGTTGTTGCTAATTCCACTCAGCTCTTCTGTCCTCCTTCCTTTTATTCGTTATAAATACCGTCTCTCCGTTCTCTTCATCACATGAAAGCCTCTTCTCTGTCTATTCTCATATCTCTCTATCTTAGGCTCAACAACCTTACGTATTTAGTGCCCTTTTCACTCTTTCGAATTTTCCTTTGTATTAGAATTTTCCAGGATTTTCTCTTGAAGAATCTGCGTAAAGATCCGATCTTTCTTGTTTTCAAATTTCCCCTGGTTAAGATTGAGTAAGAATCTGAATCTGGGTTTTGTTTTTCATCACTTGTTTGTTCATGGGATATGATGAAACCTGTTTTCTAGTTTCTTCTATCTTTTCTCGGTGCTTTTGGGACTGTAAGGGTCTTGCATGTATTGTATCTCTTTAAAGATGATTTTTTTTCCCTGAATTGGCATGTTTATGCGTGTTTTAGAAAGGAGATCGGTTGATTTTCGCGTCTGCTTACTGTTGTGTTGCAGAGAATTGTGAATGTTGTAATGGAGACGAAAGGTGGGAAGAAGAAATGTAGCATTAGTAGTAATTGCCACCAGTACGAAGTCCCTCTCGGTTATAGCATTGAAGACGTTCGACCAAACGGTGGCATCGAGAAGTTCCGATCTGCTGCCTACTCCAATGTAGATATCATCTTCTGATGGCTGGTTTCTTTCAGTTTGTTTTCGTTTTCTTTGTAATGATTTTTGGCATTTGGTTGATGTTGTTGCAGTGCGTGAGGAAGCCATCCTGATATTTTTCTCGGAAGAAAATGACTACATCAGTAGAGTAGGATTTCTCTATCTATTTCCCTTGTTTCTGGTTCTCATTTCCTAGCTCTGGATAAATCGAAAGAAAGACTCAAAATTTAGTGCTCAAAAGGCCAACCCGAACCAGAAAGCAAGCATTTTCAGTGAGTAATAGTTTGAACTTGAAGCTTTCATAATTTTTCAAAATGACGATCGACACTACACCACCTCCTTCCCCAATCGGCTTCGAAGGCTTTGAAAAGCGCCTCGAAATCACTTTCTCTGAGCCACCATTTTCTAACCCTGCCAATGGGCTCGGCCTCCGTGCCTTAACTCGATCCCAGATCAACTCAATCCTCGAACCTGCTTTTTGCACCATAGTTGATCAACTTTCTAACTCCGAGTTTGACTCTTATGTCCTGTCTGAGTCGAGCCTCTTCATCTACCCACTAAAAATAATCCTTAAAACTTGTGGAACTACCAAACTGCTCTGCTCCATCGTGCCACTTCTCGAGCTAGCTGGTTCGCTCTCCCTCTGTGTCACCGACGTTAAGTACTCTCGAGGCAGCTTCATTTTTCCCGATTATCAACCTGCACCTCACCGAAACTTCACTGAAGAAGTTGCCATCTTGAACAAATTCTTTGGCCATTTGAATACTGCTGCACATGTCCTCGGCGATCCTAATCACCGGTGGCACATATACTCGGCGTCGAAAGAACCAAAACTGAAGATGGGAAATGACCAGATCGACGTCGTCACGCTTGAGATGTGCATGACCGGTCTAGACAGACAAAAAGCCGCCATCTTTTACAAGAAATCGGGGGAACATTCGGCTAAGGAAATGACTATAAGTTCTGGGATATCTGAGATTATCCCAACGCATGTGATATGCGACCACAGCTTCGACCCATGTGGATACTCGATGAACGGGATTGAAGGTGCATCGTTGTCCACTGTGCACGTGACCCCAGAGGAAGGCTTTAGCTATGCGAGCTACGAGGCTATGGGATTCGACTTCACGGAGGTCAAACTGAAGACGATGGTCAAGAGGGCGTTGAAATGCTTTGGACCAAAGGAATTCTCTGTGGCCGTCACGTGCCGAAGCGGAGGGGCCCAACTGTGGGCCGTAGAAACTCCTGACGTGATGGAATACACGTGTAAAAGTGTGGTGAAGCAGGAGCTGCCAGGTGGAGAGTGTCTGGTCTACAAGACATATCGTCGTCAAGTGGAAAACAAAGGTTCGGATTATACGAAGATGGTTACGAGAACGGAACGGTTCTTGAAGGTGACGGCGGAGAAGGAAGATCCGGCGGATGGGTGGTGGTGGAGGTGGTGGTTGATGGCTGTGGTGGTGCCGTGGTGGTTCATTATCGTTTTCTTCCTGTTCACCGACGGCGCAGCCAACCAAAGTGTCAGTTTTCTTCAGTAGTGGATGCTGTTAGCTAAATAAACGAGTCTGCAATGGGGTGTCGTTTTGCGGCTCTCTATGTCGTTTAATCATCCTTTTTTTCTGAGTTTATTTTGTGTGTTTTTGTCTTTCTCTGCAGTCAAAATGTAATTGATCTGTCTGTCTGCTCTTTAGAAATAAAGGTTGGCCTTGGTCATGTTCGTTGTATTTATTTTCACTTTTGGATAATTGAGAGGTATTAATCATTGAATTTAAGTGCTTTTTACCTGTTAAATTACCTTATCTTGACACGAATTAAGATAAAGCGTTTAAATCCTAACCCATCAAAGATGAAGATGGGGTCCATTGATCACTACAACAAAATCATAAGCATGTTTATAACTAGGAACTTGGTCTATACTTTTTCTTCAAGAGAATAGACAAGAAAAGAAGAGGACAATCTAAGTTGAGGTACTTTTGTCAAATTTTCCACTTTCGTGACATGGGCTCTTCATTGTTGAATAAAAATTTGCCTTCTTCCACATCTTATGTGGGACAATTGTCAGGAAAAAAGTTTCCAAAGAAACGAAGAGAAAACACGAGAATGAATGGTGAAAACTTATATAGTTTCCAAACCTAAGGTAGTAAGGTACACGATCACTTAAAACTCTTTGTTGCTTGAGACCTTTAGTTCGTGTTTAGTAACTCGTAATAAAGATGTGAAAATAAACGTACAAACTTTATTTTTTGATTAATTATTTTTATCCAACTTTTACTTGATTAATTATTTTTAAGAGGCATGCGAGTATAGCTTGAAATAAAAAATAAGAAATAAGAGATAAAAATATTATTAAAATGTCTATTATCATTTTCAATATTTGATATTACAACAACAATAACAACTACTCTGTAAAAATTTTCCTAAACACAAGGTACGGGAGGTCTACTCTACATAGACTTGCTTCTAACTACTAGTAAAAATTGTTTCCAAATAATCTAAAAAAATAAAGATAAATAAATAAGAAATAAAAATAAAGTACTAAAATAATAATAATAATAATAATAAATGATTAGTACCTGTCTAACTGATTATACTAAATTTAAAAGGAAAAGGCTACGAGGCCTATAAAAATGACAAGGATCTTTTTAAGTAGGATCTTTTATCTATATCTTAATACGCCAAAAGTTTTTTATTGTGGATCATATGCTCGCTAAGTTTAGAGATGGCAATGTCAGGTTGGTCGGCCTGTGACCTAGCCAGGCTTCTAATTTTAAAAAAAAATTACAAAATGATGTCGTTTTGTACCACTTGATTGGGCCAAACTATGTCACCCCATGGCTCAATCAACCTAGGCTAAAGTCTGGCCAAGCCGAAATTGTCATCTCTAGTTAAGTTTTAACAGAGTCATATCATCTTTTATCTTCTCCCCCCAATTTTTTTAAGCTTTCCTTGTCTACTCTTACAGATTCTAAGTACAATCTTTTCATATCTTCTCACTGTAATATCTAAATGTCTACTCTTAATATATCCAAACTACTTAAACCTTGTCTCTCTTAACTTTTTAATAATATTAACCACCTTTTACTAATATTTCACCACTACATTCCTTATCTTATTTCTTCTAGTAAAGTTATCTTTTATATTTGATATTAAATACTATTTAACCTAACACGCATACTTATTTATTTTATTCTTATTTTGATTTTATTTTATATTTTAATTTCTTCATTACTAATTATCAAACGGGATATCAAGAATAGTTATACAAAACCATGGAATGCAAGTTGGTGCAATTTCTACCATTAACATCCCAACTGTGGAGGCCTATTTCAAACAAAGCAGAGTATCTTAGTGCCAAGTTTTTGCAGAACTCAACAGTTTAGGAAATACAAGTGAAGTTGGCAATCTATCAAGTGGAGAATTAACTCAAATTAGCTTCACAACCACAGTCCCACTAACCACAAAGATTCAACAGGTCTCTCAAACTTGCTACAATCATTAGTGAAGAACAGGTGATTAAGTTCAGAAATTCCATTACTAAATACACTATGCATCCGCTCTCAGGTCCTACCTCATAGTCCATGAAAAGCCCTTCAGAGATCAAGCTGTAACTAGTTCAGAGATGCTCATAACCAAATGGATGAACGCACCCAGATCTGAAGTGATCAATGATTGGACATGTACATGAACCATTTATTGTCACTGAGACCTGGAAACATTTTTAGTTTGTCTGTGCCTTTGTTTTACTCTGGCTTGCTACATTTCAATACATAGAGACACAACTATGAGCTGGCTATTACATCATATAATTAGCCTACGAATCTACAAGAAAACAGCCTAAACTCTAGGGGCCACTAGACCGGCAGTTTCAGCATCCACTGGACAAGAACTGATGCATTGTCATCTCATAAATCCAAACCCCAGAAGAGTCACACCTTCATAACACTCCAACTACTCATGAGAATTGCAAAAGGTTAAGCATAACAGGAGTATAACAGGAGCATAAGGCTATGAGTTCGACAAATCATGGAAGAGGAAATTTATATGAATATATAGCTTCTTGGTTATATAACTTGAATTATATAACTTTTTCAAGTTGGAATGTACATGTGGACGATGATGACATAACAAGTCCTGGGACGGGATTTAAATCGAAACATATACTGTAAGATCCCCACATTTCCCAAGAAAATGATACAATAAATAAGTAAAAGGGACAGAAGCGAAGACTGACAGTGATTTTGAATCGATAATGGAACAGTGTTGAAGCATTGAAGTCTGCATCATTTTAAGGGGACCCCAAAAAGATTAAAGCTTCTACTCACCAAACTCCTTAAGAGGGTAGGTGCTCCACATTATCTGCCATTAAACTTTCACCACCTTTTCTCAATCATGCAAGTGAAACTGGGATTTAATTAGTTTGCTTCGATTGGGGGTTAAGGTACCAAAAGACTGGTTAAGTATATGTAGTAAGATACAGAAAGAAAAAATAAGAACAAAGAGCGAAAAGATGCCAGCTTCTGGTTGCACTTGCACATGATGGACATTAACATATCAAATTCCAAATAGACCTTATCGGCCTAAAAAAGCAAGCCACTAAAGGTGAAAGCCAAAAGTTAAAATGCTACTATTCTGACAATAAAGAGATTGAGCCGTCCAGCCAATATCACCACACCGATTCCAACACCGTTTTACCGAAAGCTAAGGAAGTTGCAGGGAAGTAAGAAGAAGAAGAGAGCTTTTTCTCAAGGATTTGACAGTTGCAGAAATGGGGTTCTTAGTAAAACCAGCCCATCTCTCGCAAAAGCGAAATACCACCATTATTCCGGTGTCAAAGATCATCAAACATGCTTCAATTTTCCAAGTGATAACAGATACAGCTCCCACCATATTGCACCACCGCCACAAGCCTGCAGTTATAACTTGCAAAGTTACTATCATTAGAAAAATAACGATAAAAGAAACACAGAAGAAGTGTCTGAAGTGCAAAGGGTGAAACTGAAAATGATGAAATAATCAAACAAAAGGTTGAAAAAGCATAAACATGGGTAGTGTTTTGCTGTTTGTACGTGTTTTGTCTTCCACTCTCTTCTTCCCTCTACTGCTCGGAGAGTGATCTTTGATGGTGATTCTTGTCCGTCCTTGGAAAGACGAAATGAGAAGAGAAAATGACAATAATATGGACTGAATAGAGAAGCTGAGGACAAGAGGGCTTGTTGCAGAATTTGGAGACTTTACCGTGTAAATATATCCATCATCTAATGGCAACTGTGCGAGTCCCTGTCTAAACATAATAAGGCCAAGTAGTAGAAGTAGCAGTGATAAGAGAGTAGGCAAGAAAATAAGAGTAATGGTGTGTTTTGTACGCATTTGGATTGGTTTTCGGGATTTTAGCATTGAATTCTTCGCATTTAACACTAAAACAATATTGCTTTTCACTTTACTTGCTCCAAAAGCCCTCCAGATTAGCTAGATTTGCGCAAGCAATGTCTGTCCTACTCTCTTTATCTTTGTCTAAAACCCTGCCAACTCTTGAAATCCCACTGTTACCCCTTCCTTCCTTCTACACTAATGCTTGGGGTTTAGTACAAATGCATTTGGTCTGGGGTTTAGAAACCAAGAAGAGGCCTGACTCTCATCTGACCAAACAAACAGGCACTAGGGTCGAGGCTAATTTTCTCGAGACAGCCACCAAAACCCTACACAACAGTGCTTCTTGGCCTAACATTCGTTGGTGGATTCTAGGCAGCCAAGCAGCTTATCTCTAGACACATTCACATTTTCACTCGCAGGACAACTTCCTTAAAAGAGTGAAGAAAAGAAGCATTAAATCCACCAAAGCTTCCAGGATCGAGAACAAGACCTTGTGATTGTGATCATCAAAATGATTTCAGGTTAAGAAAACCTGTGTAGGGGCATTTGGGTCATTTGATAACAGATAGGTAAAAGTACCCCGGATTTTACGTGTCCATGTTAACAGAAATATGGCATGTGATGTGAGTTACCCTTTATAGGTTGCTTCAGTTCTTACTTGCATGGGTGACCAAAATGTGGCTCATCACACCATTACATTCATATCTAGCAGGGTATAAGTGTAAAAAGATCACTCACCCCACATCGAAGTCCTAGAAGTTTAAACACAAGGAAGCTTTGGAGGGACTTTTGACCATTTGATTTGACGAGAAGGGTTGATTAAAAAAGGTTTCAAAATCATAGAACATAGCTCACAAGACTGAACACAACGCAACGTGGGAATTTAGTGGAGGAGGGTTGGATACGTGGACGGTGATGAGACTAGGCTGCATCATTAGCAATGCATGTTATTGGGGTAGAACGAATGCTTTTTACGCTTATATCCAAATACAAGCTTGGTTCCACCAGAGTCGCATACACAATATATAATTTTAAGAACAACAAAGAGACAGAATGTCTGAGGAAATGTCAGATTAGAAGAGAAAGAGCTATGGTGTTTTCCAGGGAAGAGACAGAGTACCCTGAAGAGAAAGTAAGGCAGCTCTTGAATCAAGACAAGGATGTTACAGGAATCTCCCCATCACACAAGGTCCCTAAAGCTCTCTTACTTCACCTGCAGGAAAACCAGCTAGAATCAAACCATCAGAAGATATGGAAAAAAGAAGAAGGAAATTCTCACAAGAAAACTGAAAGGAACATACTGCAATTGGATTGGAGTTTCCTACCGCACAAAATCAAAAGCAAAGCACACACAATGAAATGAAACATGGAAATAACCAAAGGGTCAGTTTTTTTTTTATGGGTGTACTGACTACTGAGCATGCAAGAACTAATGCTGATCGAAAGCAACGTTTGAGTGGCTTGAGAAATCAGGAACAAGAATGGTAGACATAAAAAAGGTTAAAAGCATGGAACCGCTCATGTTTCAGTTCTGACCCTCATCTGGAGAACGGAAGAAAAGAGAGTGGGAGCTAAGATATCAATCGTTTTCAATCCAGATCTTCATACATCATCAAAATATTTCTTTTGCGGACATCACTTACACCTTCACAGATACTGCATATATATATGTATACACACTAACATGCAGTACGTAGAAATATTTAGTTTACAAGCATCAGATAGTGATCTTTTGAGAGAAAGAAAGGGACTATACAGCTATACTTGTGTACCTTTGGCTCACAATTTGGCGACTAAACCAAGAAATAAACTTCTTTTCTGAGAGATAGAGCAGAGAGTTCTCAAATTTGTAGGACTAAAATGGGTTTTTTGCAGAGACACAGGCGGAGACGACAAGAAGCAAAAAATGGTAGGTATGGCTTCAGCGTTGTTTGTTGACGAAGACAAAAGCAGAGACATGGCTTTGAAGACGGTGCAGAGAAGCCAAGCTTAAAACTTCAAAATAATTTTGTCTTAAATAAGTTATCTTATCAGAAAAAAGAAAGTGAAAGGGATCTGCTGATCTGCTCCTCTTGACGGTCGCAATCCATCTTCTCAAAACTTGGGAGTCCTTTTGGCATCAACATTTTTTCGCGTGTCTGTCTAAATATTAAAATTGGAAGTGTCAATTCTGAGCTTCTGTCGATAATAAATCCATAAAGAAAATAATGCTTGCAGGCTATTCACGAGCTTCAAACTCTTGATTGATTATAAACTTATCTGGACCTATTTTCTTTTGTTTTTTTTTTGAACTTCAACTATTGCATATTTGCATTACTTAAATTATAAATATTTTATATAATGTTACTCATAATTATCATAAAAATTATTAAAATGGTAGTTAAATAATTGGATCAAGTATGAATGTGGTACATGTTAACAATTCTTTTTATAAAAACCTCTAATATATTTTTAATAGTCATATCATTACCATCTCAAAATCAGAAGAACATCCAAAGTTAAAAGTTCAGACATTTCGGATAAGTTAAAGTAAAAGTAAAAGGCTGGGACCAAAGACCACAATAGAGACAGAGTAGAGCCGAACTCTTCCGCCGAAATAACTCTATGGGCTAGCCCACCAAACCTGAATGGTCAGTCAAGTAGCCGTGCTTTTCTGACTCCAACAAACGCAGAAAAAGGAAAAAGAGCAAGGACTAAGGAAAAAGGCAATAACAAAAGTGGGGCCAAAGTGAAAAGATGATTTTGTCATCATGAGACCACGTTCTGTTGCAAATTAAATTGGCACCGTAGGCAGCGTTTTGTTTGGTAAATAACTAGCCATTTTTTTTTTAAATTAAGAAATATTTTACTTTTAAAATTATGTCAAATTACTGACAATCATATTTAATAATCAGCTAATTAGGTTAATAAATTGAACTCAATTTATTATTTTTTTAAATGTTCATATGAGAAGCTGAGAAATTGAGGGACGAGATGACGATTATGTCCAATAGTTATTATAAATTATTAAAGTTATTATCTTTTATTATTACTTTCCCTTCACCAAACATCAACTTGATTAATATGGAGAAAGAAAGTAGTGATAATAAAAATAACATTTATTATTATTATTATATGTTTTATGTTTTTTATTAAGGTTACACTTGTTTTTTGTAAAATTAAATATCTAAAATCTAAATTCTTATGAGAATATTCAAAGAAATACTAAGATATAATATTCATGTCCTTATAAATCTTTTTTTAAGTCATGCACTTATGAGTTATTTTACATATAAATAGCTAATTTTATAAAAAATCTTTAAATAAACATCTAGGCCCTATTTGGTGAATGGTTTATCAACTAAAAATTAACTGATTGACCATGTTTAGTTGTTTGGCTATGCTAAAAAAATTGATTATTGTGTTTAGTAATTAGCTGGTTGGATTAATTTTTAAAAAATTCAGAAAAACAGCATTTTACTTTCAGTTGATCAGAAATGACCAGCTTTTGTCCTTAAGAATATCCACAGTGTTTGGACTTCAGCTTTGCCTCTGTTTCTTTTTTTTCTTCGTTGCCTCTATAACTGCATGCAACTCAGGTACAATAAAGCGTTGATACTCCATAAAATAATATTTATACTATATAATAGTTTTAGCTCAAGTTAATAAACTGAATTAATATTTTAAATAAATTATAATTTAGAAAATAGTTTTTAAATTTAATATTAAAAAGTTAATACTCGATAAAATAATATTTCTATTATATAATAGTTTTGGCTCAAGTTAATATGCTAAAATAATACTTTGGATAAGTTAATTAAATAGTCACTTTTAAAAATATCCTTACATAACAATGTTATATGATAAATCAATAATTTGTTAAAATTTTTCGGATATAGATAATTAATTGTGTTTTTTAAATATTTCTGTTGTAATTTTTTTGAGGTTTAAATCTAATTTGATGATATTTTTATTTTTATATTAATATAATGAATACTTAAATTTTGTGGTTTATATTCAATTGATTATCTTACTGAAATATAATAAAATTTTAATTAATTTAATACATATTTATTGAATTGTAAAATACAATTTAATTAATAGATTGTACTTGTTATGTACTTCAAATGGATAAGGCAAGGGCTGTAAGGTCCTTCGGTTCCTTATCCTTTTTAGGTGCTATGTAATTGGCTGGATGTGTGGGAAAGGAAGCTACTTCGGTAGTGGAAAAGGAAGCTACTTCGGTGGTCACATGCATTCACGTTGGTTGCGTGCAATTGTAAGACACATGGGTTGTCTTCATTATTGATGTGGCATGATTTCGTTACTTGCATGCCAGCCTAGGATACTACAACGATATCTGTCCCTTGCATGTGTGCATGATGACCGAATGTCCCTATTGTTTAATGTGTTGGTTTATTACATGGACAGTTATATTACAACTGCCCAAACGGTTGGTAACTGCTCCACACAAGTAGGAACGTATATGTATGTTGGGAAGGGTCATGTATGTTCGGTTATGGCTGTTGGGAACGTTAATATGTGTGTAAATCTCTCCAGGCCAGCAACGCATGAATGTTACATAATAATACTTCAATATTCTGCACATAGCCCATCTGTTTTCCAAAAACGAAGACAACACTCCTTGTGCTCCATGCAATAACGTGATATTTCATTTCCTAGTAAACCATTGTTCTATTAAATAAAACCTCCATCATTCACGTAGGTGGCGTGACTTCTTGAAGGTGTAAGTGGTGCTGGATCAATTGGGCAAGGATTGATCGCAATTACAGGGCATTGACGTAAGTGTGGATGATTTCGAAAACAACCCTGTAACAACTTGGTATCAGAGCTTTGTTTGGAGATATCTGGGATACTCTTCTCACTTAGCATTCGATGATTGAATGATGGCAAATCAGATCCTTGAAATCCTTAGGGAACGGTTGGATAGGTTGGAGCATGGCATGGGGGCCATTCCGGAAGATGAATCAATGTCTATGTTTGCTCGTTTGGATCTTGTGGAGGAGGCAGTCCAAACATTTCATGGCCGAATAGAACTGATGTCGGCAGAAGCAAACAGAAGGATGGGAGTGCTAGAGGATGCTTTGGCTCTCCTTCCGAAGAACGATGTCGTGGATGGTGGTGGCCAATGGACCAGGTTGAAGGTCCCGGATCCTAAACACTTTGATGGTGTGAGGGATGCTAAAGTGTTGGAAAACTTTCTTTGGGATATGCAGCAATATTTTGAAGCGGCAAGGGTGCTGGAAGGTGACAAGGTGCAATTAACGAGTATGTACCTGGTTGGTGATGCTAAGTTATGGTGGCGTGGGAGAAGTGATGGAGAATTGAATGCTGGACGTCCGAACATTGTGACATGGGAAGCAATGGTTTATGAATTGAAAGAATAATTTCTGCCTTGTAATACTTCTTGGTTGGGAAGGGAGAACTTGCGGAAGTTGAAACAAGATGGATCTATTCGGACTTACGTCAAGAATTTCAGTTCGTTGATGCTGGACATTCGAAATATGGCTGAAGAGGACAAGCTCTTTAATTTTCTGTTGAGACTTCAGCCTTGGGCTCAAATTGAGTTGAGACGGCAAGGAGTGCAGAATCTGCCCAGCGCCATTGCGGCTACCGATAGGTTGCTCGAATTGTGTCCTAACAAAGACAAGGAGGCCGGGGGAACCTCCAAATCATCGCAACAGAAAGATAAACATAATCAAAAGGAGAAGAAGCAATGGGGATATGGTAAATCCGGTAGTGAATCAAAATCGGCACAGATTGACAAAAGAAAGGCCAAAGTGAATGGGAACACTGGTGGTGCTTCAAGCGGTGGACAAAAACTTAAAAGTTCTGGTTGTTATATCTGTGGTGGTCCTCATTACGCGAGGGAATGTCCAAAGCGAGAGAAGCTGAATGTTATGGTGACTGAAGCGGAATCGGAAGGGGAAATGGCAACCCTCGTGAATCCTCTCCAATTGCTGAACACTCTAAGTGTAGAGAAAAGCAATAAACATGTTTCGTTGATGCATGTGCAGGTGCAAATCAGTGGGATGGTTGTGGCTGCAATGATCGATACGGGTGCTACACACACATTTATTGCAGATCGAATGGCTGTTAAATTCGGGCTGAAGGTGTGTAAAAGTTTGAATAAGCTGAAGACAATCAATTCCAAAGCAAGAGATGTTGGTGGAATGGCATACAATGTCTCTTTATCAATCGAGGGGTGGGCTGGAAAATGCAATATGATGGTCATTCCATTGGATGATTTCGATGTGATACTTGGCATTGATTTCTTGCGACAACACATGGTTGCTGTCTACCCACATCTGAATGGGATAATGGTTATGGGAGAACATGATCCTTGGTTCATTAGGTGTGGACAGATGGGTGTTCCAGACAAAGGCAAGCAAAAGTCTTCTTTTATTTCAGCAATGGTTGTGGAAAAAGGGCTGAAACATGGCGAAGAAACTTTCTTGGCAACGTTGATTGAAGTAAAAGAAGGGTTTTCCGTAGAAGTTCCAAGTGCAGTGGCAGAATTGCTGAATTCGTACAAAGATGATAAAATTGATATCCCATAATCTCTTAAAATACCTCATAATTTGCATTTATTTTATTTAACTTGAAGCTTATCAAATG
>JAOQMM010000008.1:280322-307956 GCA_027563515.1 Erythroxylum platyclados | reverse complement strand
GACTTGAATGGCTTGGAGGGAAGACCATTCACCAAGACGCTCAAGGAGGGACTCTGAACGCATGCCATCAACCACGATTATAATCTTTTTCTTTTATTTCCTATAATCATATCCTCTTTTATTAATGAATTTAGTTTTATTTTATTCACTTGATCAATATATGTATGTTTTATATATTCATTTCTGACAAAATCTCTTTTTTTATTAATCAATTGAAATTAGTAATTTCAATTAATTGAATTAATCATTTTAATTATAATTTTTTTCTTTTATTTCCTATAATTATATCCTCTATTAATGAATATGATTTCATATTATTCATTTTATCAATAAAAGTTCGTTAGTGCAAATAAAAGCAAAGTGAATTAAATGGTAAAATTATATCTCAACGTTGAAAAAAGTAGTGAAAATACCAGTCACATGATTCAGGGTTCTGCAGTTTTTTCAGAAAATAGAAAACTCAACATTGTCTAGAACAGAAGAGGGACACAAGAATAAATTAAAAAGTGTCAAACTTAATCTTGTATATATTAAATGAAATAAATAACTAAATGTTGTGACAAGCAAACACTTAATTCAGGTAATTTCCTTTTTTGAAGCTATTTTTTTTAATGTTACTGTGGGCACGAGGAACATTTGCTTATTGCCAAATCTTGTATGTCTGTATTCAAACCAAACTGTCAGAATCCTCCAATTTCTCTGATTTATAACTAAAGGTACTCCAACATCATAGTCACGAGGAAACCTTCTATATATAGGCTATTCCTGCTTTAACTTCATATAACAATAACCATTCACTAGTGATTCTCTGTAGCCACTCCTCCTTCCTTGAACTACTTACTCTTGTTTTAACTCTTATCTGTCTCAAGTTTGAAGAGTTAGCTTTTAGCTCTTTCTTTGATTAAGTTCAGTTTCTTGCTCTGATAATGAAAGTTACCGAAGCAGAAGAGAAGAGGTATGCTCTTTTGCTAGCAGCAAGAGACTCTGATTATGTGAAGAAAGTTTATGGAGGGTACTTTGAAGTGTTCGTTGCAGCTTTTCGTGAAGAGGGTGAGAGGTGGGATTTGTACAGGGTTGTTGAAGGAGAATTTCCTGACATGAATGAGCTTCACAAGTATGATGGATTTGTTGTCAGTGGAAGTCCTTATGATGCCTATGGCAATGACTACTGGATTCTCAAGCTTTGCTTCCTCTTGCAAACTTTGGATGACATGGAGAAGAAAGTTCTTGGAATCTGCTTTGGTCATCAGGTACTCTACACATCGTTTCTGTATTTTCTTGTTGATCGCCTATTTCAATCAAACCTACCATATCATTTCTTAATGGTTTCAAGTGAATAGATACTCTTAGTTGCTAGGGTTTTGGTCTCAGGTTTTGTGCAGAGCATTAGGTGGAAAGGTAGGAAAAGCTTACACAGGTTGGGATGTTGGGTTAAGAAGAGTAAGATTAGTGAATGACTTGCCACCGTGCAGCTTGATGGGTGATTTAGGTGAACTCCCTCTTTCTCTCTCAATCATTGAGTGTCATCAAGATGAGGTATGGGAGGTCCCATCAGGAGCTGAAGTGATTGCTTTCTCTGACAAAACTGGTGTAGAAATGTTCACCATTGGTGACCACATCTTGGGCATTCAAGGTCATCCCGAATACACCAAGGACATTCTTTATAACCTTGTTGATCGACTCCTCAACAACAATTGCATAGAGGTATACAACACAAAACCATAAGAATGCAATTTCTAACAATAACATTCCTGTTCTTTCTTTGAATTGTTACTTATTTTGTGCTGGTATGAATGTGAAACTGTGCAGAAAGATTTCGCAGAGAATGCTAAGCTGGGATTAGAGACAGCTGAGCCTGATAGAAAATGCTGGGAGAAGATATGCAGAAACTTCCTCAAGGGCCGATACTGAAATAAACAGACGTTGAAAATGCACCATTCTATAGATGTAACCTTAGAATTTTCGTTTACCTTTTCTAATCCTGTTAGCTCATTAACTAGTCCAAGAAACTTGTATCCACTACCTTTCTGGCTATCTGTCAAACAGAGCATAGGTTGATAACCTAGAAAATCAGAACCAAAATTAGCTAATGCTTGAAGTTCTCAACACAGGAAAAGGTGTTCGAGCCTCTACAATCACAATCAGCAAAAGAAATATTACAAATGGAACCACTTTGTTCTATGATGCAAAAGCAAATTGCTGACGACAAGATCTGATGCTCTTGTACATGAAATAACATGAAAACAAATAACTAGACTTGTAAGACTAGCCCGTAAAAAAGTCCCGATTATATGGTATCAGATACTGATTCTGAGGAACTAATACCTCAGACTGGGGATCAGAGTCCAATGATGCTAAATGATATCATGAAAGGTAGAGATTACTGTCCTTGTATGTTTAAGATTATAGTGCAATATAAACTTTGAATATACGATTGGAATAAGATTATGGTGTCTGACATAAACTTCGAAGGAACATATGGGAAGAGGCAAAAAGGCTTCTTGCCTTTCATTACCACCGAAACACGATACTTCTTGTCAAACACTGTATTACAACTTGGTGACCCCAACTTGAGGGCAACCAATTACATTCAAAAATTACAATGTTACAAGACTACTCTATATGTGGCAAAACTTGAATGATTGTTACAGACAACAGAATGTGTGGTTTCTCTTCTAATCTAACCCTGTATTTTATTTGTAGCATTCGATCTACAGCCAAAAAGATCAATGGTTTTATGGATGGATCATGTAGTTACACCAGCTGAAAGCTGCTATTGATGATCTCCTTCGTGATCTTCTACGGGATCTCTTTTGTTTTGCACCCCAGTTAAATTTCACCTTACAAATCTTTTTTCTGGTCCCAAGAAAACCCTGACAGTTTGCAGCACCACAACAACACTTCACCTCTGGACCAAATTGCACAAATCTGCAAAGTCAATTAATCTTTTTGAACTTAATAAGACATATTCCATGAGTTACAGGCACTGTGTAGGGCAAAATCACTGACATGGCAAATGTCATTTGTGCTACATTAAAAGAAAGATGACTGCTTTGATTCTTCTATTCACTACCATGAATGATGAGGTTGAAAAGAAATAATAGTATCATGAGGTTGCCAACTGCACATGCTTACCTGTAATCATATGTCAACGGTTCTCCACATCTTATTGAACGAGCAGCAAAGACACCCACCCGGGTCTCCCCCACAACTTGCCTAAATATGTTAAAAACTGAAAATTAGTGAACTTCATAGTCTATTGCCTATGGTCTGTAATAGGATAAGCAAATGACTCCTGTTGATCCTCTCAGAAGTCTCATCAAAGGCAAAACAGTGTACTAACCATTTCTCCAGGATACAATTGGGAGCACAACTGTGATTAAGGAAACGAGATGCATTCCCTTTAAAAGTTGCATCAATTGTGAAATCTTTTCCAATTTCACACATGTAAAAGTTATTCACACCTTTGTACTTCATGTCCCAAAGCCTTCGTTCGCACAGTGCATCATCAATCACTGAAAGGGAAAACTAATTATTGAAATTCTAGTGCTTCCCAGAAAGACAAAAGGCAATTATGGTTTGCCAAAATGGGTGATTAAAGCATCATGATATGCGAGGAGATTTACAATGCAAAAAACAGATATCGTTGGGTTCCATGATCTTATCATTACAGTTTGAAACTTCCAATTTTACTAAAAGGATGTAAGTAGAGCTAGAGTGGAAATTTCCTTCTCTTTTCTCTAGGGATGACAAAGTTTGAGTTCGGGCTTGAATTTGGGTATTCAAGCTTGATTAGGTTCGAACTCGAACTTGAGAAATTGTTTCAGAACTAGGAGTTGACAACGTTTTTAGACCTGACTAATTGTAACAATTTTTTCAACCCGTTGATAAAACTCAAGCTCAAGCTTTAAAGCCCTGGATCCAATTCGACATGTTGCCAACCTTCTGTGGTTTTGTTTTCTGTTATCTTTTTCTTTTGTTCAATCAAGTAATTTACTAATTCCTAAATATTCCAACTAAGTTGACTTCCCGGCAACTCATAGGTACAATGCACAACTGTAAAGAAACTAGAATAACATCAGAATCTTGTATCACTAGAGCAAGAAAGACCAGTAATAGCATAAACTACAGCCAAACAAAAAAATATTTTAGTGGTCGTATAAGGATTACCTTCCCCAATATACTCAACTATGAATTCGCCTTTATTTATTGGTTCAGCTGCTTCCACTCCCCAACCACAAAGTTCAGTCTGAAAAAGGGAAAAGTAAATCATTAAATTTAGTGAACTACCTCCAGTAAAAGAAATGAATCCAGAGGAGATGACAATGACCTTGACAACTTTGATTTTTTTCTCTTTGTGGAAGGGTCTGTTCGTGCAACTTTCTGGGCAATGACAAGCCCTTGAGCAGCTTATGCACTGAACCCTAGGAAATGATTAAGTTGAACTATTGAAGTTGCAAAATTTCAAGCTAATGCTCTTCAATGATAAAAAGAGTCCACATGTCATTTAGCTAAAGCACAGCATTGCCAATTGATGAAGAAATCACTTAATTAAAGAGTGTAAGTAAAATATGTAGCACTTTGATAGGGAATTTGTTTTGGCCACAAAGCTAGCACGTGTACAGAGAGGAAACAAAAGAAAATATATATTACATCATTAAAATTTTAAATATATAGAAATGGAGAGGAAGAAGGAAAGATATCACAGATGAAGTAAGACATGCTATACATGCTAACTATATGATCAAAAAATTCATTGTTGAATGAATGAAATCTAAAATTGTAGCTATACCTGCATACACAATCCTCACCGCATGAAGATTTGCAACTTGTGCATCCAACATCAGCATCCTTACGTTTCTTTTTGATTAGGTAAACATCTAGTCTCAATTAAGGTCAGGCTCATGATAGAATTGACTGATTAAATCCAAAACATGTAGACAAAGAAAAGCCTGTCGTAGTTTATTCAATTAAGTGCATTTACTGAGTATCAGCACATACATGGATGTTAATGAGGAAACACTCAGAACATCAGCTTAAATCGAATTTGAAAGTAATACCACATCATATAGGATACTGCGCCTGATGTGCACGTAAGGAGGTGGCTCCAGTTTATCATCCGCTAGGCCTTTCCATGTCAAATCAACCTTGAACTCCTCATTAACATAAGGTAGAGGCAATTGGCCAAATATTTCCTGAGTTAAATAAATACGTAATAAGAAAAGGTTATCTTTTGAATGATGGTGAAAGGAAACAATGTCATCTATGAGATAATTGCATTTCCCTTCAAATCAATTCGGAATGCACCAAGTTGATGTAGTATTTAACACAAGAACAGTAATGCATGAGACCTTACCTCTATATTACTTGTTGGAGCCATATTCTGCTCATTCAACAAACACATCAGTCCTGTGAGACACCCTAATCAATAATAAGAACAAGAATAAAGAAACAGAACCTCAAGGGTCCAAATTTTTAGCCAAAACCAAAAGGCAATAATATCATTCTAAGCATCATGAACCTTCTTTACTAAAATCTACATTAGAGATTACAAATTAAGCAGAAGAAACAACATGACTGAGATATTATCACAAGCTCATACATTTTCACATCCTTCATACGGATGAATTTGGACCCAGATGAACAGTCACTTAAATTAATTATACCATCAACCTCATAGGCCCAGAAATACTGAGGTAGTTTGCATGTCGAACAGGTCAAATACTAACTCAATTTCAGAATGCAGATTCTGAAGTAGAGACAGTATGTGTCTCCACAGGAAGATGTAGTCTTGTTGATATCAAACAAACAAACTCGTTTTCATCTATACAAGGTGGAGCTTATGTAGTCACACTAAGTTTACAAGGTAATGTCATCAGAGCCTTTCATCTTGTAATAGCGAGAAGTTATGCTCCTAGAAGGAAAAATGATAACAGGACATTACAGATGAAGGAAAGAAGTGGTTGACCTTCTTATCAAGTTGCCAATCAGCTGGGTGCCTCCAACAAACAACTCTCCCTGGCTGGTCTACCAGACGAATCACTTCTTCTGGCCATGGTGCACACTTGTCATGCGCAGCCATTTGGCATCGAACGCACCGCCATTGAGATTTTTGTTTGCAAAGGAAGCAGGTCTGTTCATGGATGTAAATTACATTGTAAGAAAAAAATATAAAGGCAAGTTAATTGCAATTCATGATTTTGCGCTATTGATCTTATCTTACATGCTGCGGACACTTGAATTTCTTCAGATTTGTGATTCCAAGTCTTTCCTTCACGCACTTTAAGTGATAAACCCCCTGACAATCATGGACAGAGCATAATAACTCCTCCCCAGGGTTAATAGAAAGGTGGCATTGAAGGCATTGAACCTGCAAAATAATGAAAGGGCATCAATGTCACCTGGTCTGTTGCATTAACGAAACAGCTAATCAAAGCTGAGCTCTATGACTTGAGGAAGTAAGTCTGCTTTCCATATAAAGGCAACCTTAGATGATAAAAAATGATGTTAGCATTAACTTAGCTTCTAATCTGAAACTTACTTTAGTATCATATAAATACATAATCTTACCATATATGGTTTTCCAGCTAGACATCAATTGGGAGGGCAAATTCCACCAGCTCCCGGGAAAATCAACCATAAATATTTCAAAATCCTACTTTCCATATACAGCCTCAGCAAAACAAGTGTTAAGAGTCCCACAAGCTTACCCCTTTTGAAGCACATTTAAGTTAAATGAATCATCTGAGTGAAACTCTCCCTTATATGATCTATGCAATGACGTTAAAAACCATGAATGAAAGTCATTTGTTGGTTTTAGAAGCAAATCCCACACAAACCACTAATTACTATCACAATAACCGGAAAAGTTTAGTTGAAACTACACTGATAAAATAAAGATCCTTCCTTTTTCAGATTGTTGCACATAAAGTTCCAAATTTAAGTGTTCCGTGAACAACATACGAAGTAAAGTAGCAAAAGTGCATCATGAATCACAAGCTTCCTTACTAGGAACTGAAAAGATACAACTATAATCGAACACAACAGGACGCAAAGGAAAGTACCAATTCAAAAATTACCAAATGCACATACCCCTCTAAAATCTACACATTTCTACTCAACAAACCCACAACGGAGACCTGAAAATCACCATTTTTTTAGCTCGAACGAGAAATGGAAGAAAGCTCTTCGACCGCGAGACACAAAGCTCGACCTTGGTCTCTAACAAACTCCCGTCAAGACTGTCTGAACCCTCGGCATTACACTCTCCTTTCTTGACTCGATTCCGTTTGGGAACCTTATTTGAGTTTCCGTAGCCGTCACCGCCACCGTCGGTGGCAACCGTTCGCTCCAATCGCAGATGATTTTCACGGGAAAAAGAGAAGCGTCTGGAGACGGGGAAGAAGAGAGCGAGATTTTGGCAAGGTCAGGCATTCTGAAACCTCCAAAATAGCGTGGAAGAGAAGAGGGAGGGCGAGAGGGAGCTTTTGAGAAGATGGGTTTTGGGCGGGAAATGAAAATGTTTTGAGTTTGTATTGACAAAAATGATTATTAAATTTGGTTATATTTACGGAAGTGCTATTCTAATGCTTAAGTTGACTAGAGTGTATAGATATTTTATAACCGTTGTAAGCTGCAAAAGCCTCAAGATCAAAAGTTGGTTAATTAGTTACTTAATTTTCTTTTTATTTACACAATATATATATAATTATTTGAAATAAAATATTTTTAGGTAATTTTTTTCATGTCTTAATCCCATCCATATTATAAATATGAAATTAAGTTACTAGAAGACTTATAAATTTTAATAATTAATTTGTAAATTCTGTTTAAAATGAAATTAAAAATTTAAAGAACAAATATGGATTATATAAAAAATTACATAAATATTAGTTGGACATAATATTTACAAGTAATTTATAACTATTTTAATGTATAATTTATAACTATTTTACAAGTAATTTATAACTATTTTAATGATACAGAATTTGCCAACCACATAAGTCAAAAGGATTTTTTTTTTTTGACAGTGTTCATTTATTACGTACGAAGAAAAGTGAAAATTACAGTTTATTCTGACAAAAGATTGAAAAAAAGACAATTATGGTGATAAACAGTGTTATTTTGTTTTTTCTTTCATCTACAAAAAGGTGATGTCAATAACAAATATCCGAGTCATTGCGTGACCAAAGTTGCGGGTCTCCTTCTTTGATCTTTCTGTTCGTTTTTTACTTGATTAAGAAAATTAAGAAACTAAAAAAGCTGATGATAGTGGAGGACGAGCCACTGCCGGGAGGCCGTTGTTTGTGTGTTCTGTTGTATTAACAAAGAACCTACGTACCTTGTAATAATCTGACAAAGGTCCTTGGTCATGCACAGAAGCACGTAAACTTCTCTAGGTTCTTTCTCTTTTCAAGAGTCGAAGTCGCATTGAAACATTGGTGGCAGGAAGGAGTTTATGTCGCCGAATATCGAATGCTCTCCTCCTTCTCCGTAGTTGCTTGAACCTTGACATTCCAGGTAGTTGGCTATGTCTTCCGGGAAGTGGCATTCTGGCGGTTGCTCTAACTCCGCAAGCGTTGTGTGGCAGTCCGCCGCAGATGTCATCTCCATCATTTCCTTGAACTTGGATGACTGAAGGAGTAGGCCTAATGCCGAGGTGGCGTTCGCCGCCCGCGGTGGTTGGGCGGAGTTAATCTCGCCGTTAGTTGCTTGAGAAGGTTGGTAGGATTGTTGATTGTGAAGGAAGCTCAGTCCAAGTTGTTGATTAGGTGTAGGAGTACTTGAACTAGTGGTCAAAGTAGGGTTTAGACTAGTGTCGGTATCGACGTTACTGTCACCATCGTTATTATTTCCAGTTTGATTAGGTTTCAGCCACTTGATGTAGCGGCTGAGGTCGAAATTGGTGACGGCGTTTAGTCCACGATACTCTATAGCAGCCATATCGTATGCGGTGGCAGCTTCTTCTTGTGTAGCTGCGACAGATACACCAGTAAAATAAGAACTCAAGGTCAAGTAGACAAGCGATCTATGACATAAGCATCTCACTAAGACACACAAGGGAATCATCTTTAAGATTTATCTTATCTCATAAAATTATGGTAATAAGCAATTTCATATCATCCACGGACCACGGGTTGGTGGACCATCCCAACTAATTGATTGTGTAGAGAGTCCTAATCAATTTTTGATAAATAAGAAAATTTGAATTTATTATATAATAGTTTATAGGATAAAAAATGTACCTTTTTTTCCTATAATTTGAAAAAATCTTAATTTTTAAAATTCTTAAAGAAATTTCTTCTAATTTTTAATTTTTTAAAAAACATTTTCTCTTAAACTTCGACCGTAACAATCAAATGTTGCTTATATAACTATCCAACTAAGCTCTTAAAAATTTAATGAAATCTAATTTAAATTATTATTTAATTAATTCATATCGAGTTTAAATGTTAAGTTAAATTTTCATATTAATGTCATTTAATGAGTTAACATCTGACATTCATACGACACATGTTTTATTATTATCCTTTAATCAGAATTTAAGAAAAATAGTTTTATAGAAAATTGAAAATTAGGTTAATTTTTTAAAATTTTTCTAAAGTTTTTAAAATTACATGAAAGATTTATGTCTTTTATTCTAATTTATAAATTATATTCTTAATATAAACTATATAGTAAATTAATTACTTAAAAATAAAGGAAGAATTCGATTCAAATTGTGAAATACTTTTTTTTTAAAGTAAATTGTGAAATACTTATATGTACTTAGAACACCTTTTAGTTCAGGGTTGATCAACCCTTCCATAACTAAGTAACTCCATGTGTTTGAGCAATTTCGGTAAAAAACAATCCTTAAACACAAGGAAACAACTGGATTTTAGAAAAGTGTAAGCTTAGTTGTCATTTGCTATTGAAACTGAACAAGGAGAAATGTATATCTTTACTTAGTCCAATAGAATTTAATATTGAGAGAAGTTCAGAAACTGTTGAAGTTTTTGCTTAATCATATAGTTATGGTGAGCAAGCTCATTTCTTGAATATTAAAAGATCCTCGGTTTTGTTAGTTCTTACAGTTAACAAAAACATACAATTACCGGAAACATCGAAGAAGAATTACCGTATGTTCCGAGGTAAAGGTATTTATTGCCAAATACTCTCCCGATTCGAGCTTCCCACCTTCCATTATGATGGTGTCTGGACATAACATAAAATAGAGTTAATGAATGTTAAGCTCCTGTAAATAAAACTATATTATGAAAAAACTCGTATTTAATTCGTTAATTTCAAGAATTATTCTTGAAATGAATCACGAAATTGAATGATGATTCTTAATTATTACCTTGCCACACCTCTATACTTTGATGCTCCACGAGAAAATCCACTGCTCTTCCTATAAAAAATGCAAAGCCAAGAGTACTTTTGTCAGAATTAATTGCCATGGCCATGATAACTTATTAATTTCCTAAGTTCCAATCTGTTCTTAAACATGCACAAAGTACCTTCTCAGGGATCCGATGTATTCTTCTCTAGATTGACCTTCCATTTCCTTCAGCTCTTTCTGGTATGTGGACAACTGCCATTTAATTCCAATATGAACAAAGCATTTCAGTTTTAGCAAAGTTAGTGTTTCTTAAATACTTGTATTCCGATTTACCGGAAAGTTAAGAATGGTGTCTTGTCCCCAGTACTTGAGTGCTGCTAAATCATAAGCATGAGCTGCCGCTTCTTCATCATCATATGCACCTGAAAAGTTACATGGTTCGATCAGATTCTATATACAAGCTTCAACTATTAGTGATGAAAGTGCATTGGTGTTTGGTGACTGTACCCACCAAGGTACACTGCATTTCCACGAAATTCATCAGTTGCCACCAACCCGAGACCATAAAAGAAAATGTCAGTCCAATTGCCTTAATATAATTCATCACGAACTGTATATTGATGATAAGAGAGATACAGATCATGAACAAGCTGATGACAAAGACCAACCTTGTCTTCCTTTCTTGTTTTGTGATTCATTCCAGCAATTCTTATCCCACAAGTGAGCTTCATATCGACCCGTCCACCGATGCCTGGAACAATCATTACACAAACAGCTCAGTCTAAAACTGAAACCCCGAAAATGGGAATTGAAAGAAAACATTCAAATCAAACTTCACCACCTTGTAACCCCACGATAGATGGAGCTGCGTTGAGGAGGGGAGTCTCGAGGTACAGTTCGTCTTGTTCGTTTAACCTTGGTCACTCCATTACTGTTAGCAGAAAAACTAGTAGTAGGTTTATCAGTGGTATAATTTGCTGTGACTTTCTGCTTTTGTTCGGTTACTTTCCCCATGAAACTGAGCAACCAAAAGTCGGATTACAGTTGTAGAAGAAGACTAAAACCGGAGATACATGACTGAGTCCTCCAAGTGAGGCTTATAAAGGAATTCAAGAAGCAGAATAAGTTGGCCGGCTAAGCTAAGAGAGCTGTTTCTGGCCGTCTACAAGCGGCTCATATGCTCCATACTCGCTTGTCTTTTTGTGTTAATATGGTGCTGTGAAAAATCCTGTTAATATAGCACTCTCTAATCTCTTATTATTATACATTGGCTAATTACATTTTGTCAACCCAACCCTTTGTTTTTAATTCATTATGTGCTGGATTCACATTGTCATCGAGTATATTAATATATAAATATAGTAATAATAATATAAACAAGTACAGTTGTTTTAATCTGAGAAAAAAAATAATAAAGAAGTAGAAAAAGAGAAGATGGTGATATGGATTCAGACAAATTTTGGGATCAAGCTTCGAGCATTGTTGAATTGAGTCCTACGTTAGTCGAAGACGGTTCGGTCTGTTTCCTAGTTTCCATAAATGTTTCAACAAGCACTGATGGGTTCTTACTTCTTCCCAGAGCTGCATTCCATAAACATCACTATCTGAATCAAACGGCTTGGGCTCTACTTTGCCTTGATTGAAAGGACTTCTGTAACACCATTACAGCACACCATTTTTATTGTTGTTTAATAAAAATTTAGACCCTTAAATATTAATTAAATTTTAATAGCTAATATCCCTTCTCACAAAAAAGTGCAGCAATTTTTATTTTTATTTTTATTTTCCTAAGATTTATTAAATTAAAATTCCAATTTTTATTTTTATTTTTATTTTTCTAAAATTCATTAAATTAAAATTTATTTTCTGCATTGAATTACAATGTGCATTAAATAATAAAATATTTAATAAATTAACAAGTTAAAATTAAGTAACGTCATTGGAAATTCTCGGAAGTTAATATTATTGTTTGAATCATCTTAATACATCTTAATTCATAATTTTACTCGGTCAAAATTAGTCATATTGGTTGATGTTTAGTTAAACAGCTGGTTTATCAGGATTAATTAGTATTCAAAAGAACTGTTTATAACATGATTATACATGAAAATGATTGGTTCATTAGTATTAATCCTTCGCATTGAATATACCATTGTCACTAATGGAAGCACTCTGCTTGTTATGCTAATTATTGTACTAAATTTTCTAATCAGACTACTTAATGTTCTATTACTCACAATCCTATACGGTCAAAAGTTGATTCTACATAACTTTTCATTGTGGAAACATGGAGAGGTATGCATATGTAATTGATAATTTTATGGATTAAACAATCTAAAAGGACATATTATAGAATTTATTAGAAGAGGTTTACTTCTTTAATTAAGTTTGTGGGTAAATAGGAAAAGATAGCACAATTTCAAAGTTAATTACAAATTCTATGGTAATATCTAGTTCTAATTTAATTAAAATTTAGTTTGATTTAACAAAATATAAATCCAATTTTGTTTCAAAATGTTAACTTTACTTTTACATTAAATGATTATCTCTTCCCACCTTAGAGTACAAGACAATCATTTTTAACTAATAAATATTCTTGAACACAAGTGTTTTAACGATATTCTTGAACACAACACAAATAAGGAATTTTGTAAACCCTTTTAGTTACAATCTAATTTATTAGGATTATCAAAAAAATTTCATAGATCATATCATATTTGTATGTACAATAGCCAACATAAGCTTAATTAATTAGTGCAGACAAATTAACGGACAATTATTGCTTCAACTTAATTCAGTAAACAGTAGAGAGATTAAGAAACATAAACATAAATTAAGAGAAATTTGGAAAGTATGAAAAGGAGGACACCATTGTGTTCTACATATTCCTTTCAGGGCTTTATACCATGGGATACAAGAGTCATTGGTATTGGATTAATTGGGTTGATTTGTTTTCTCCATTGATTAATTTATTCAAAGTATAACTATCCAGATATTAAAGATAGTATGGATATCAATATTTAACTTATATCTATAATGTTAAACCAAGGTTTGGACAACGAGTTTTGTGTTATATGTAAGACGTATGTTTTATATGTATAAGTCAACTTTAGTAATGTTTCATGCGATTAAATTTGTTATCGTCACATAATGATTAAGACCCCTTTTTGTGGTTTTGACAAAGAACAAGGATTTAAGGCCTGCCCTATTATTTTTCGTTTGAGACACCATCTTTCTCTTACAAAAACTAAATTTTGTTCCATTTCATGTGCATATACGATAATGTTTGTTAGGTAAGATGTTTAACTCCTCTTCAATATCCATCTACCTTTCCATCCAGGCAAACCCTAAAATGTAGGAATGACAACTGATTAGGATAATTTTTTTAAATTAAAAATATAAAATAATTTATTTTTTAATTAAATTCGGATCTGAATTGTCTAAAACCAAACTTACCTGAGGCCCAATATTTTTAAATAAAACGATATTATTTTGCCTAGAATAATTCAGTCTCAAGTCAGTTTGGACCTGAGCTTAATTCACGAATCAACCCATTAAAAACAACTAAATTAAAGTTCTTGGGTTAAAAATTGTCATCCCTGATCAAATGGACATATATATTTGCATTCATAAACATGTTAATTATCCACTAAAAATTGTTGACATATATTAAGAATAAGTAGTTAAAAGCATCATCACCAACCCTTGTTTTCCATGAAAAATAAGCCGCTCATGTCCATTGCCAGGTAGTAAAAGATAGTAAAATTCTCATTGTTTATCAAATTTAGTAGTATTAATGTTAGTAAAATTCTCATTGTTTATCAAATTTAGTAGTATTAATGTTAGAAAATGAGCATAGAGAAGCAAAAGATAGGGTGGAGGTAGATAGAGAGTGTGTGTTGAGTGGCACTAGAAATTAGAATGACTAATTAAAATCTATCAACTCATAATGACTAATTTATTTCTCCGCAGACCTTCAATTTGGCCATTGTTCCTCGGAATACAAGCAGGAAAGACATAAATTCTTAATGGGTATTTCGTCTTAGTTTGATAACAACAAAAAAAAATATATATATATATATAGTAGCAGAAAAAAGAAGGGCAAAAAAGTCAACGGCATGCGACTTTAAGCTAATAAAGAACTTACTCAGCAGCTCTTTTATGGTCATGGTATATTTTCTTAGGCATGCAACCACGTCAGGTCCTCCTTGTTGCAGCAAAACCAAAGTGTATCGGGAAAAATGTTCTCATTTCCAAGTTCAAAAACTTATCATTCCTCACTGCCATCAGCACGGTCAGCAAAAACTACGTTAATACTTTAACTTGTAACCTCGACAACCTCAGCTTCATTATCACTATAATCTGCCCAACATTTGCTTGGTTTCCCCTCACTTGAAATGCTGGTGCAGGTTTCTTTTGCCATATTAGGCTTCTCTTCAATTTCAGGACGTGCGTATTCATCTTTCTCTTCAAGAGTCTTTGACTCTTCTGTATGTTCTTCTCCTTCTACCGGGCAACTTCCAACACTGCTCTCGGTAGCAACTTCTCCTATGATCTCGTTATCAATATCAGCAGCCATTACCGGGTATACTGAACTAACTGGACCTGAAGGAAACCCGGCTTGTGTCACTTGGATTCCACTAAGTGATACTGGATGTCCATCAGGTGACACTGGTATACCGGTTGGAGACACGGGGAATCCATTTGGAGACACAGGAATGCCGTTTGTGGTAGCCAAGTAACCATTTGGTGACACGGGATAGCCATTTGAAACCCAAGGCTGACCAGGTACAAATTCAGCTGCATGTGGATTCATTATTCTAGGAGGGCTGAAGTGACTCCCATCTCCAGCATGTTCACAGTTATTGAAGCTCGGTTTGTTTCTTGGAGCCCGATTTCCAGATCTGCTGTAGCTACCAGAAAGTCTTGGGCCGTAGGGAACCCTAGCTGTTGCAGATTGATGAGGTGATATGCGGACAGGAATGACAGTAAGCATAGGAGGAATGTTCACTGGTGGAGGAAGAATTCCTCCATGATCTTTGACTCCTGGCACTGCAACTGAGCCAAAAACTGGAATTGTGGATGGATTAAATGCTGGTGCAGCTGCTGAAAGTTTCTTGGTTGTCTCCTTTCCAGTTTCTGCTTCATCTTGCTTTTCTCCTTCAGCTACCGATGGGTTACCAATAGAGTTGCTATTGGATAGATCCTGAGGATTTTCTTCTACTACTTTCTCAGGAATTGAAGCATCTTTCTCCAGTATAGAATTTGCATTTTCAGTGGAACCAGAAAATGGTTCAAGATCAGGAGAAAGTGCTGTGCAACTGCCCACTCCAGAATCCACATTATCTGCGTCCATGGACGCATCGATGTTCTCCTGTTCTGAATCTGCAGCATTTGCAGTGTCACATTTTGTAACTTCATTACCAGCAGTTTCAAATTTACTCGTTTCAGCTTCTACTTCTTTATGATCGACAGTGGCATTTTTTGCTTCTTCCATAGGTTCTCTAATCACTACACCTTCTACTTCTTTCTCCGGCTCTTCTTGTGCAAGACTTTTCCCAGAAACCTGAAACTGTCTTTTACCTTCAGGTTTGAGAATATTTTCTTCACCTCCTTTTTGTGGTACCTCATGATTGAGCTCTGATGCAACTGGCTCAAGTGTCACCTGAGAACTTGGTTCTGTGGGTACACGTCCTTTTGGAAACTGTTCCGCTACAGCCTTCACAATTGTCCCTGGAGGTGCCAAAGCAACTTCTTTGTAGGAGAAAAGCTTTCCCGCTGCCTGTACACTGATTGAACTAGTCACTGAAGGTGATTTGGCAACTTGATCTAATGGAGTAGTTGGAGCTGACGTAGGTTTACTTGATTTTTCTGCTCCATCAGTTGGGGCATTAGAATTGCTTACTTTTGGACTGAAGCTAGCACTCTTAACAAACTTTTTGGGAACAGTTATATTGGGTCCAGCTGAAGCGGACAAATCATTCGGGGATGTCCTTGGAGATGTAAAGTTCGAGGTCTTCCCTCGGAATCTTGATGACTGGGATGCATTCGTAAAATTGGTATTTAGCTTTGCTAGGCTTGGCCTTCGGGAAGCAGATGATTTACGAACTGCAGGTAAGCGACCCTTCAGACCAGCTTCTTGCCACCCTTCATCTGAGTTATCCTCTGGTGCCACTTCTTCACTCTGATCAAAGGTAGCCTGATCTGGGAGGCTTGAATCTGTTTCTTCCTTTCTAGATTCTGATAACTGAGCTCCAGAATTATTTTCCTTATCACTTGAAATTTCTACAGCAGGATAAATTGGAGACAAGGTTTCATCTTTCTGATACTCATCAAGAGCTGTTTCCCAGTTTTGGCCTGTCCTACCTTTAATCTGTATAACGGAAAGAAACTTGTTTGCTTTAATATAACAAAGATATGATCAAGTCAACATCAAGAATATAACAGAAGAATCCAGGTCGAAGTCTGACCTTTGCTCGAGCTTTCTTTTGGGACTCTCTTGCTTTCATCTCTGCATCAGGTGTTATGTAATCCAAAAGATCCGAGACACTGTAACGGGAGGAGAAATGCTACATTTAATTGCCAACATCCAATAATCCACACAGTTCTCAAACTCAATTGTCCAATGTGATTAGTTCGTTCATTAAGAGTACGTCACATTGTTTGCTCATATTTCTCAATTTGGAGTCAACTAACGGATATGCCGACAGTTAGAACCTGCAACTACCAAAATTGGAGCACACTTGTCTAATTTGACCAACATAAGCTTGGAAGTGGAAGCATAAAAACCCCAACTCTACCATTTCAGATGAATATGAACTATATATTAAGCATCAGCCAGATGCTACCTTAAATGACCTTTGCTGGAGATCGAAGCATCTGGCTTTGGGGTACCATTGCGTGCAGCTTCTTGCTGCTCCAAAGCCTTGGACTCAAAATACTCGAGCCAAGCAGCAGCATCCTGGAAATGTGGATGTATAAAGATTTGGAGTAGGAAATCTCATCACTTAAGCAGAATGTGGGGGCTGAATGTTAGTTACATTACCTGTGTGCGCAGGTCCTCAGAACCAAGTTTGGTCTGCAGTATTTGAAGAGTAGTTTGTTCGTGCTGGACACTCAATGAGTAAGCTTCCATCAAGGAGAGAGCGATAGCTATGGCATGGTAGCTGGCGGCAGTCTATATAAGCCACAAAAGTGTCAAAATTATGAAAGGAATAGAAGCTGCTACACGGCGATGCATGCTACACCATAAGTGATATGTGTGTGTGTACGTAGAGAATGAGAGAGGAGGAGGACTTGCCTGTATATGGTCAGCTCCAAGTAGTCTCTGATTACATTTCAGAGCCTCATGGAGGTACCTAAGAGCAACATGGACGTTTCCTAATCCTTCTTCCATCATTGCTACGTTGATGTAGGTGGCAGCCGTATTTGGATGCGATGGGCCGCACGTTAAATGTAATAGATATAATGCGCGATTGACATACCTAGAACAGAACAAGGAATAATCATGAGGACCCCTATAGATAGTATTTTCGGGGAAGATAAGCTAACGAAACATACTTCAGGGCTAATTCTGTATGCTGAAGACGGTAGTAAAACACTGCAAGATCTCCATAGCTTTTCATTGTGTCAGGATGATCAAGGCCAAGCTCTCTCTCATTAATATCCAGAGCTTTTTGCTGATAAATTGTTGCCTGAATGAAGTGAAGAACAAAGAGATCATATACCAATGAACAATTCTCTGTGAGTACTATGGTATTGAGCTTCTCTAGTCATCTGGAAGCATGGATAAGCATAAAGGAAGTACCTGATTGAAATCTCCGGTGTGATAGAGCACTACAGCCAGAAGACTGTATGCACCTGCAGTCATTCTATGATAAGGACCACAGACTGATACCAGTTTTGAGAGTGCCTTCAAAATAGATCGAGACATTTCAAATAATTATTCACTTATAGAAGAGAACTAACAAATAGCTACAGGAAAGAAGAAGACGAAATAGACAAGTGAAAACGGGCTCATACTTTCGTGCCATAGTTGACAGAATCCTCCAGTTTGCCTTTATCCAGGGAAGTTTTGGATGACTCTAACAATGTACGTCCATCCGCGGATGAACACGCAACATGCTGCAGAATTTCACAAGTTTTTCTATAAACAGAGCAATATAAATTCCTACTACCAGTCCTCATTGTTTACGTGAGTAATCGCGATCTTACCTTGTAGACGGGGACCATACTAATGATATCATACTTCCGAAACGGAGAAGCACCTTCCATCTCATAGTCCCGAGGAAGAAGCTCTAGTCCAACCTGAAAAATTACATGTTATAATCTTAATGTGGAAATACTTTTAGGGTTTACAAAAGCGTGGTGAAGTCAAACCTTGTGGGATAGCCCACGAAGAATGGCAAACTTTCTTAGATCTTCATGACTTTCATGCTTCCACTGCCATCCAAACCTTTTGAGAAGAAATGTCTCGACCCATTTCCATTTTAGCTTCTCATCATTCATAGCCTCTGCATCCCCATTTTGAGCTGAAGGTGTCCCCAACAGGATATTTAGACATGACGCTATTGACGCCGCCAAGTCAGCAGCATCATCTGTGGCTGCAACTACAGCCTGCAGTATGTGTTTGTAGGCTCGAGCTATCATCTCATGTATGCAAAGAGATTGCACATGAGGAAGCTTGTCAGCCAATTCAACCTAGAAAGATAAAAGGAATAAATTAGGCAGAAAAGACGAAAGATGTTTGTAATATCATAGAAACCATGTTAGATTGCCAGTGATCATCAAATAAAGGGGATCAGGAATGGTTTCAGGGAAAGTGTCTCAAATAAGATATTAACACTAATTCTGAAGCATAGAAAGTAGGAAAAAGCTCATAAGAATTTACCACACGACCCAAGGAACACATCTGCAAACCCCTGGTATGCATAAAATCTGTCAATGTTCTTCCGTCAACAGGTGAAAGTTCAAGTGAGCCAAAATCTGCTACCTGTAAGTTTGTGTCACAGCAAACAGATATATCAAGTTCAATGGATGGAGTTCAAGACAAACATTCTGTAGTTTTAAGTAGCTTACCAGTTTTGGCAGAGCAACGTCAGCATAATACTTATGTGCCATGTCAATTAATTCATCAGGTGACTGCAAGATGAAATGCCAATCAAGCGAAATATGGATCACTAAATTACACCGGAGACGAAGAAAGAAATATGTGCACAAATATACAGGTGCAAGCCATGAATTCCTCAGGGATACGTAAGTTCAGAAAATTGGCAGATATGCGTTCTGCTTAGCAGGAAACAACCAACCTTGAGATGAAGGCCCGTTTCGGATTCTTTAAGGCGCAAATACGCTGTTTCAGGAAGGAGAGTTCTCCACATTAGTGCCATTTCCTCTTCTTTCTTCTCCAACTCTTTCTGATTAGAGATATCCATTTTCTTGTTTGCGTCAAGATTGTCAGCCGGAGAAGCATCTTTTCTCTCTTCAGTTTTGTTTCTGACATCTACTTTCTTCCTAATCTCCTTCAGCAATGCTCCCTGCTTTCCAAGACCCTTTACCGCAGGTTCAGGCTTTGCTTCCTCAGCCTTCTTCGACTCAGTTTTCCCTGAAGCATGATTTTGTAAATGTTGAACCCAACATGCTCCTAGCTCCCATCTAATAACCTTAATGTGCTTCCTTGGCTCTTCTTGCAACTTCAGCAAACTGGTTTCTAATACCTGCCTCACCAACAATCTAGCATTTTCAGAATCTTCATTCTGTATCCGATGGACTGGACTAGATGATTTGTGCAGTAGCATTCTCAAGCTGAAATGTAAATTCGAACATACGCAACAATTCTTCACTTGAGATGTAATGCATATAAACTATAAGCAAATGTGCACAACCCTCACAGATGGACTGACCTATTTACATTCAACGCATTGGCACCTCCTTCAGGCTGGTCATCGATGTCAATGTCCTGGGGAATAGGCTTCCCATCCCAGTTAACCTCACCAGAAACTTTAACAACTGCTGTATAGCCACAGTGTCTAATAACCACGACGCCAAAAGTAGAAGTGTCCTACAAAAAGAAAAAAAAGAAGCAACTAAAGCCACCTGTTCCAGTCAAAGACAATGATCATAGAAAACATTGGCTTTACTCACATGAACCGTAGCACTTTCATCCGCAGTTATGCCTTTAAGTAAATTTCTCTGACCAAGTTCTTCCTGCGACAATTCAAGAACTTGGCTCCCGTCATTTTTACAATCCATTTTGTTACTTGCATCAGCAACATCTCTAGTCACCTTAACAATCAAATCCCCGATTCTTTCCTCATGTGAAACCGATTGTGCAGTATCATTCAAAGAATACTGACTACCTTCAACGATACGCTTGATTGTGGCAACAGCTTTTAGAACAGAAACATCAACAAATAAGCTGTGAAGAAGAAAGGCTTTCCTATCACGAATTTGCCTCTCTTCTGCTGTTTTACAAGGCATTGCTGCCAGAATTGCAAACTCCTTCGCCCATGACCTTTGATCATGATTGCCATCTCTTCCTTGTCCGCCGCCACTCCCTCCCCAGTTCTCGTCTTCCACAGGAAGTGGTGGGAAAACAAATGGGTTATCAGCAACAACTCGAGGAACAACCCAAGTATTCGCACGAAAACCGTAAGGAAGGTTTCCAAACTGCACCACCAGCAACCCATATAATTTAGGATTAACCCTCTGATACAAATATAAAATATGTTATGGAGTGAAAGAAAGGGAAGGAGGCGAAACTTACCTTATTGTGGTCTGTGAATGCCTTCATGAGAGCTTTGTATGCCTGCAAGAAGAAGAATACACAACTAAACCCAATTCCAGAAAGTGCTCACTTTGAGCAACATTGTAACCGATTAGAACTAAACTAAAAAGGAATTGGAACTAACAGATTCAAAAGTTCTGCTAGTTTGCTGAAGCAGAGTAACCAGAGAGTGACAGAGAAGAAGGTGTTTTCCAGCGGGGTAAAACCCTTTTCTTGAAGCCACTATTGTCGTCGGCTTCCCACTGCAAACCCTAACCTGTATTTACATTTCCTTCATTTAAATCACCTTATATACATGCATATATCTATAAAAAGTGAACTAATAAGGAAAAATATAAGAGAAAATTCTCACATCTATCTGGAAAAAATCGTCTTCCGTTTTATCTTCAAGAAAGGGACGCGTAGATCTCCTTATGTCTGTTATCAGAAAGGAAACGAAAAGGGAAATTTTCTGATAAGTAAGGGAATTATAGGCAAGACAAATAATATCGTAGTGAACGCTACAAGCAACAGACATTGAACCGGCGGCGTTAGGTGCGAGAACGAGAAGAAGTCGTAGAACTGTCCTAGCCGCGGCGGCAGACACATCGAAACCTGACCCGCTGCCGTATCCATGTTCTCCGAAGAATCCACATCTCCATCCTTCGCTGCTTTGCTCTTCTTATCGATCGATTCCGGCTTCTGGTTAACATCGTTGCCGCCGTCGTTCTGGGCACAACGGGAGCTCTCGAGGGCAGAGCCTCCGTCCTTGGAACCGGAATCCTTGCGGCTTGCCGGATTCGACTGACCGAAGGAGGTGGAGCAAGCGACGATGTCGAGGAGTCGCCGGACGTGAGCAACGGCTTGCACTTCGGTGTACTCCTCTGGTAACAACCCAGCAAAAAGAAAACTTTTTACTACAGTCGAAATTAAATCCTGACCGTCAGATTTCGCGGGAATCGATATACCTTCAACGATAGTGAGGTGGCAAGGTTTGAGAGGCGCTATGTCTACGGAATCTTTGAGCTTAGATCCTCGCACCTGTGGTCGTTAGACCGTTACATTACACGTCAGCATCTAATTCAAAACGACGCCGTACAAGATGCTGAAATTGATGTACATTATAAACTGAACCCTGGCACCCTGCCCCATTGGAATCAACAATTGAGACGAAATAAGTTAGTGCATAGTTTAACTGCCCGGACTGATCAGACCGTACATATTAGGCAACTACCAAAATCAGGGCCGTCGTACTTATGGGACCACTAACCCAACCATCCACATAATCAAACGGCAGACACGGGGTCTCACGACGATTGCGAATTTGCGACAAACTGAGAAGTGCTTGGTCGGGCCCAATTTGGTTAGATTAAAGAAAACAATTTTGTGATTAAATTTTAGTAATTATTAACGATTATTGTTATTATTAAAAAAGAGATAAATGTAGGGGTCCAAATGTAAATAATATAAAGTATTGGGTTTACCTCGTGAGATAAAGAGAAGTTGGTCAAATGGCATGTCTCGACATGAACACCTAAAAGCTTTCTCACATCTAAGATCCTGTCCGTTGAGATGCCCTTCTCGTACAAATGGTCAACACACCCAAATGAAGTGAAAGTAAGTTAATTGATACAATTTGATAAAAATAATAATTAACGAGTTCATTAATATCATTAATTACTCTCGAACAATTTAACTTGGAGTTTGAAAACTGAAAATGTGATATATAGGGATATACGTGGATACGTACCTTGAGGGTCACTCGAGAATCATTCGGTGTCTCGACGGTGATTTCAACGACAGTAGGCAGAACTGCATATTAGATAAGAAATTACATAAGCCCAAAACACGAGAACTTTAAGGTTTGAACACAATGAATTTATGTTTGTGCGAGAGCAGACAATACGGGAAACGTGATTGTTAGATGTAAGAATTAAGATCCGCCTCATCTAATTGGTAAGAGAAAGAGAGAAGATAAGAGAAATGGAGATGAAGTTTTTGAACCATACATTTTCAGTCTTCAAGATTAAGAAGAACTCATCAACTAAACGACCCAGTTAGCTAAAAACTACTACGAAACTGAGTTTGAATTGGAATTCTTCAGTTTTTGGACTAAAATGAGAAAAAGATTGACTCTTTTCGATTGAGTTATTGCTTTTTTCAATGAGAGTGCATAAAATATGCAGGTAAACAAGAAGAAGAAGACGGTGACAAGTAGAGACCTTTCTCTTCTTTTTTCTTCTTATCTCCTTTGGCTTTATGTGGTTTAGTCTTTCCAGTTTTAGGAGCCATTGAGCATCCAAAGCCTACCGGTGTAAGCTATAGACAAACTGCACTAGGCAATACTTTTAATCTTCTATCTCCAAATGCAGAAACGAAAACAGAAGGAGAAAAAGTCGCCAGAATCTGCAGAAGTTTCTGTTAGCATTCTAATAAAACCAATAAGAGAGAGGCCACTTCAATCCCGACAAAGAAAAAGGAAACATCTTTGTGGTACGAGAAACACGTACGGGAAAGAGAACAGAAGCTCAAAGGAGAACAGTGGAGGAATGCAAGTTAAGATTTGGAACCGACATTAAAGACTCGAAAAGAAGAAAAAAGGAAGATGGTTTGAGCTGTTCTTTGCTTTTCTTTTTCTTGGGTTAGTAAAGACGGAGTAAAGAGCAAGGAGGGTGAGAGAACAAGGAACTGGATTTCACAGGGGAATGGAAGAGAGACACAATATAGGGCATGGTACAAAACTGAAAAGAAGAAGTATGTGTATACGGATTGAATAAAAGGTGCAGGCTTTATGAGAAAACAAACTTGGGACAAGAGTTAAGGAGAATATAGGAAAGATGGAGGGAGAGAGAGAGAGTGAGAGGAAGTGTGTTTTGTGAGGGGGGTGGATAGGATAAGATGAAGCAAGCAAGCCCTTTTCTTGTACACAAGCACACTCCAAGACCAGAAAGAGCGTTTAGGCTAACAATTTCAGGCCTCTCATTTCATCAACTCTCTTCTCTTGAAACACCTCATCGTATGTATCCCTCTCACTTTCTTCATTCATGTCCCTACTCACCGTCTTTTCATGATTTGGAAATTGGAATTTTGTCTCCAATTAGCTTTCTTTCTTTTACTAGATTTTTGCATGTTTGATTTGAAAGTTCATAGTATATAGCTGTCCCTCCCATGTGTATAAGGAACTTCAAATGACTTAGTTGCTTTTCTTTTAAGTTTGTTTCCCTTCAAAATTCAAACCATTATCTCTAATTATATTTTGGAAGCACGTAATTTTACTCATTTTAAAAGTATTTTAATAATAAATTTTATAAGAAACGAATCGATCTTATTTAATCAAATAATTCATAACTTCATTTTGCTCCGTACTGAAGGTTAATTAATTAAGAGGTGCTTGGATAATTAGTATGGGAATAAAAGAATGGATAAGGAATGAAAAAAAATGGTTGATAGTATATTATAATTAGATAAACAGGATTGTTTTATCTTTTTTAGAGCAATACTCCATTATCCTGAATATAGTGAGAAATGAAAGTTATATCCATTTCTATTCGTCAACATATTCATTATCATTTTTATTACCATTTTTTTAAGTGAACCAATCACATCCTAAAGTGTATGATAAGATTATATGAAACATTTCTCAACAATGACTGTAATTAATATAAATATATCTTATTATTAATTACTTTTTATAAAAAGTACAATTAAATTTAAAAAAAATTTCGCGCAATTAATTTGAGAGTTTTGGAGTTTCATTATTATATTGATTTGGAGCATTAATAACGAATCATAATTAACTTAAATGAGCAGATTGAGATTATAATTTTGGATGTTAGGACAAGTTTCTAAAGTTGTCCAAAGGAGGTGTATACGTAACCACAAAAGTTAATGGAAAGCTCCAAAAGACCAAATATCTATACATGTGGAATTGAAAATTGTCAAGAATTTAAAAATTTTCAACCAAGTAGACAAATACTAATCTAAATGTATGCAAGTTGGTAGAGTAAAAGAAGACAAGGAAAACAAGTAAACAAAATTATGTTCCTCCATTTTTTAGCTACCGCCATGGCCATGGAGATTTTCTCAATCTCTAATCTCTATCACGTCAATCACATAAACCTGTACGAATCGCTTGTGCACCGGAAACTGAGTACGTGTATTTGACAGGAGATGTTTCGTGAAACTTGATAATTTCCAATGAGCACGTATAAAACAAATCGGTCATTTGTTGAATTATAAAAATTTTAAATTAATAAAATTTTTAGTTTAATTTATTTTAATAATTTTTATTATTAAACATAATTTTTTCAATTTTATTTAATTTCTTTAATTATATTCAGTCAATGTTATATAGTGTAAACTTATAACAAAAGGTGTTCTAACTTCTAAAATTTATGATAAGACAAGATGTGTGCTTATGGTCTAGTGTCTACCTAGAGGTACTTTCTTCCAAGTCTTTACTCTTCACTATAAACAAAATTGGAAAGAGTCTTAAAGAACTACCGTCAGGTTTTTTGCTTTCCAGGAATGGAGGATGTTGCACGTTTTATGTCATTTTTTATCTTTTTTTTTTAAAATTAATCTTACAAGTTCCATTATCTTTATAATTTTGATTAATAAATGTTTTCCAAAATTTTAAAAAGATTTTGTACACTTTCCAGCATATGGTCAACCTGCAGCAACCAACAATTTGCCCTCAAAAATCAAAATAGCCCGTTACTATTTTGTCTTTTCTTTTTATTTATCTAATCTTTAAAAAATTGAACCAATTCAATTAGTTTAATATTGTAAATTTTGAACTATCATTTTTTTGTTTAATTTTTAACTTCTCAATTCGATTTAGTTTAATAATTTTTATTATTAAAAATCAATCAATTTAATAATTAATTAGTCAATTTTTATAAACTGAAAGTTGATTAATTTTATTTAATATTATTTTTTTAATTAAAATTTATTTTTTTCGATTAAAAGAGGGGTGATACACCCAATTAATTAACAATTACATTCCGTGGCCAGCCCACTCTAATAATATCCTATAAGAAAACATTAGACAGACTATTGGATATCCATTCAAGAAGATGATAGCCCAGCGAAAAATCCAACGCAAAAGTAGCCAAGAAGCCAGCCAATCTGTTACCCTCCCAGTAAGTGTGTAGAATGCGTACGTCCCACTGCTTATTTTCAATAATCTTTTTTAAATATTTTTCAAATTCTTTAATTTTATTTAATTTTAAACCAATTTTATAACGATTTAATACCAATTGAACCTTTTAAACTTTAAATATTTTGTCTTATTTATTTAACTTCCAATCCGATTTTTAAAACATGAGATTTATTATCTTCAATCTACTATTCTTCTCTAATAAAACCAGAGTTCCATAACTTGTGTCATTAACTGAAACATGGCAATTTGGAAAAAAGAAAAAAGTTACAACGTCTATGGCCGGTGACATTCACAATTAAATATTTTCAAACTATTTTTAAGTATTACTTTTCTATAAATTAAAAATAAGATTATTTATTTTTTTAAGACTCCGCGGAAATTATTGTTGATATTATAAATTAGAAATTACAAAAATATACACAAGGGAATGAGCAAAACAACAGCAATATTTAGCCATGTCCTCTTTAGGTATTAGTTGAATATTACTACTTGGAAGAGAAACAAGAGTAAACCAAGTATACGGAATACAAGAATGGAACTTGGAACCTGTAAAAATGGGTACTTGCTGGGTTCCTGAATTCTCTGACCACCATTTTCCCTACCTCAGATCTCTGTTTGTCGCCTGTGATGATTAGGCTATCTTAGCCTAAATCCTGAGAACTGAAAATCTTTATGCAATCCCTTTGCAAGTACATGTTCCCCTCAAGTAATAAGCTAGGAGTGCCATCATCCAAAGTTCAAACTCTACGCTTCCTCTCTAGCTATGCTCTTCCAAAGCTTTCTTCCTTCTCCGGTTAGCAGGGATGGAGGCACCTTCCGTTAGCCTTCTTGCTCTTCCCCTCCCTATTCTGATCTTCAACTCCTTCCTTCTTCGTACTAACCTCCATTTGGCCCCCTCCAACCTTCTCCTTGTTTGCTCTCTTCCCCCAGACCCTCTGCCCTCCATTGGGGGCATCTTTGTATTTGCTCATTATTCAGCTTTGACTTTTTTCCCCTTTTGCCTCCTAGCTTTTCTTCTCTATTTCCAACCTCTGCACCTTTCCTATTTCTCTTCTGCCAACCATGCAGGCCCCTGCTAGCTCGTCTTTTCAGGTTAACTCTCCTTCGGATTTTCCCCTCCTACCCTCACGGAACCCTCCTGCTGCAAAACCCTTGGAGAAGGGCTCTTCATCTGCTGAACACAAAAAAAGCTGGAAACAAGTTATAGCAGTGGAAGGGGACTTACAACTACATTATGCCCCTCCTAAGGAAGAAAATGGAAGAGTCATAGTCTCACCTGATCTGGAAGTCTTGCAGGAAGGAGCCAAAACTTGGGAAGCCTCATTGGTGGGGTTCTTTTTGGAGAAAAGGCCCCCCTTTCCTGTGTTACAAAAATGGGCTA